>PVHP010003548.1:0-77785 GCA_004024765.1 Zapus hudsonius
AATGCCCAAATCCAAACAAACTACTCAAGACCCACTAAATGTAAAGACACATTTAAGTTTAAAGTGAAGCCAAGATCTATAGAACAAAATATGTTAATGCTAATAAAAAAGGTTGGTTATAGTGAGTAGATTTCCGAGCAGACTATTCTTAGGATCAATAATTTTAAATGATGGATGAATTCAGCAGGAGTAAATAACACATCTAGAGATTTTAATACCTTCAACACTGGATTAAAAATGTGGACGGAATCAGTTAATCGAAGACTTGGAAAACACTGCCCATCATCTTGACTTAATTGCCAGTTACAGCACTCCACCCAACAGTACACATTCTTTTCATATGGATTCAGAACACTGAAAACTTCCAGTAGAGATAATGTCCAGGCACCCAGCAAGTCACAATAAAGGGATCCAAACTATCTTTTGTTCTCTGGCAAAGGAAAGAAAAATTAGAAATCAATAACAGAATTATATCTGGAAAACCTCCAAAGACTTGGAAAGTAAATACCATATTTCTGATGAGAAAAATCAGGAAGCACATTGATTGGAATGAAATGGAAAATAAAATGTATTGATATTTATTAGCTGTGATAAGGCAGTTGAAGGAAAATTTATAGCATAGTTACATATATAAGTAGAGATTTCTCAAAAATGATAATATGAACCTCCAGCTAAAGAAACTGAAAAAAAAATAGAAAAGAAAGATCATAAACTAATGAAGTAAAACTGGAAAAAAAAAAGTAATGAAACCCAAAGTTCACTGAGACAAATCAATAAAGTTGATGAAGCTTGGAACAAATTTATGGAAAAAATAGATATAGGAGGTGCAGAAATATCAGCAATGAAAGCTAACATCACTACAGATTCTTCAGAAATTAATCAGACTATCAGAAGAAAAAACATTAATGCTAATAAACAGATTGGTTACAATAGTAGATTTACCCTAACCCCAACCCTGTCTAATAAGTTTATGCCAATAAATCTTAACCATTTCAATAAAGGCCTTGAACGATGCTAGGATTGTTTGAATGTATATATTAAAGTTTGTGGGAAACTTGATCCCCCAGTGTGTATGGATTGTTAGGTGGGACCTTGTGACCAGTGAGTAGATTAACACCAGAGCAGATTGGTCATCACGGAAGTAGGTTGTAGGTTCCTTATAAAAAGTGATTTTGGTTTTCATTGATCTCTCACTTGTTTTTGCTCTTCTGCTAGGGTAACATAGCAAGAAGGCCCTAACCAGGTACAGGTGCCCCAATCTTAGACCTTCCAGACTTCAGACCCGTGAGCCAATGAATCTCCATCCATTATAAACTGCTGTCATTACCTAAGCTGTACTATTTTGAAACATTGGCACAACATGGACCAAGGCAAATACAAACTATGCATGTCAGAACAATTATATCATCTGAACAACACTGTATTAGTAAAGAATGAGCTTTTAGTTAAAAGACTTCAACAAAACTCTAGGCCTAGCTAGGTTCGCTAATGAGGACCAACAAACATGTAAGCAAGAAATACACCAAATTCTATCCACACTCTTGCAGGAAGTGAATGAGGAGGGAAATATTCCCTGCTTAGACTATGAGTTCAGAATTCTCCAGATACCAAAACCAACAAAGAAATTATATAAAAATAAAACTAAAGTTCAACATGTCTGCTGGCCAAAAAGACAAAATTCTTAACACAATGTCAGCAAAGTGAACTTAACACATCATGACCAACTGAGGTTTATCTCTGAAATTCAAGATTAAAAATCAGTCAGTTGGACAATCAACCAAGGCAATTTATCATACTTAGTGATTAAAAAAGAAAACATGATTATCATAATAAAACCAAGAAAGATTAGAAAAATCCAACATCCATTTCTCATAGCTCTCTGTAAACTAGAAATAATGTTTTTCTTCACACAAGGAATAGAAACAAAATTTCAAATAAAAGTACACCCACAAAAACTTGGATTGTTGAGGGCATGGAGACCTGAGATCAGATCTCCACCATGCATGTAGAAGCCGGCTGTGGCAGCTCCGTGTGCTTGTATTCCTAGAACTGGGGTGACAGAGACAGGAGGATCCCTGGGGGTTGATGGCTAATTAGTCCAACTGTGGAGCTCCAGAGTTTAGTGAGAGGCCCCTTTTCAAAAATAGTGCCGAGAGTGGTTAAGGAAGACACGTAGGATCAAGCTTTGGTCTCCAGGAGCATCTCCTGCACACACTGTGTAACCACACACACATGGATATATATGTGCACATAGACACATCCTCCTCTAAGATAACCAGCAAGGCGAGAATGTTTGTACTGCTTATGTTTATCACACACCAGTGATTCTAACCAGAGTAATAAAAGCACAAAGAAAAAAAAAGCCACTCAAATTGGAACATTGCAAGTTGTATTGCAGAGAAAATCATATAGAATGTACCAAAACTACTAGAATTCATGAGCTTTATAAGTAAATTAATTTACATATCTGTGGAAATAATGGTTTTAAGAAGCCAAAATTACTTGGAAAAAAATCAGTTAAGGGACTTATGCAACCTGATTCCAGGGCTTACTGTAATGCTACCCAAATCCTGCTCATCTAGTACTGATGTAAAGATAGGCAAATCGAGCAATGAAATGTTAGGCCAGCTTCACAAATCAGACCACAGATGTTCAGAAATTGACATTTTTCAATGGTGCTATGGTACTTCAGTGAAGCAAAGACTAATCTAACATGTGCAGGCCATAAGCCAAAAACAACTGGAGCCTTATCACAAACTAATACAAAATTAACTCAAACTGTACATATATATTTAATTCAAAATATACTCCAGACTAAAATATAAAACCTAAATTATAAATTTTTCAAAGAAAACTATTGAGGAAAATCTTTGTATACTTGGGTTGGGCAAATATTTCTTAAAGATGACACAGAATACAAGGCATAAATGTTGATAAATTAGAGCATGGTTAGCCTTGGTATTCTGTGAACATACATAGTCTTTAGATTATATCCGTGGTTGTGAAAATTCTGCAAACTGACATTTACAGTTAGAGAAACAGCCATAGACTGTAGGTTCTTTCTGGAGAGATCCATCTGGATTGTGTAAATGGGAAGCGTGGGACTCCTGCTGTTCTGGAGAAGCTTAACAGACTTGTGAAGGCCAAACACACCTTCAGGACTCCTTAAATTTCATGTTTTCAGAAAGGCCTGCTCTGCTTCAGTATCTCAGGCTCCTTTAGCCTCTTCTAGATAGTTTTCAGTCCTTGACACCCTTCACCATGCTATGTTAGGGTTTTCTAGCAGAACAGAACTGATGGGATGAATATGTGTTTGCTACAGTTACCTTCAAGTCACTGGGACAAAACAGCCGATGAGAGGAGAGGTTCTTTGGCTTACTGGCTTGAGGGGAACCTTCATGATGGCAGGCACAAAGTGGTAGGGCAGAGGCTGGACATCGCCACCCGCTAATGGGGAAATCAGCAACAAGAGGGTGAGCTGATCTCTGGCAACAATGAGGTAAGCCTACTTAAGCAACACACCTCCTCCAGCAAGGCTCCACCTCCCACATTGCCATCAGCTGGGCACCAGGCATTCAAAACATAGAGGAGCATCTGATTCAAATCACTACAGTAGTACAAAAGGAATGCATTAGATACATGATATGGCTGGGCAGCCCAACAATTACTGTCTGCAGGCTGGAAAGCTGAGACCATGCTTGCTGAGTCCACAAGACCAGATGCATCTGCAGGTCCTCTGCAGATCCAATCTGGCACTGCAGGCCTAGAAGATTCCCGCAGAGCCTCTGGTCCTTGTTGGAAGGCACAAGCAGGCTGAGTCTGATGTCAGTGAAGGATGGCCTCAGCAGAGACACACACACTCACCAGCAAGAAGAGAAGGCAGGCAAGCAATCAGCATTGCTGTTTCCTTAGACCTCTTTATATGAATAGAACCTCCACTGGAAAGTGCTACCCACTCTGAGAGCAGGTCTTCTCCCTCAGTCTTTCCAGGAAATGCCCAGAGGTGTGCCTCTTAGTTGATTACAGATCTGAATGACAATCACGATTGACCATCACATTGACTTTTTATTACATCCATGACTCAGCTATCTCCAGTTTAGAGTAAGCTCCTCAAACACAGAGATCCTTGTTTTGTTCACTGACATACCCTAGTAGCTGAGATTTTCTGGACACGTGTTTAGTAAGCAGTTGCTGGAAGACTGTGACCAAAGGATTGTCATGAGTTTAAAGCCAGCCTGGGCTACACAGTAAATTCTAGCACAATCTGGATTATTGTAAAAGACAGCGTCTTGAAACAATAAGAATATTCAACTGAGAAAGGCAATATGAACATATTTGAAATAACCCATGCAAATATGTAAATTGGAGTTTTGGATTTTCTGGGGACTAATTTTAGGGCTTTATTTTATAATTGTTGATATTATTCAGATTTCACTTAGAGATTTTTTTCGGTGTTGTTTTGAATGTGTTTACAGTCACTTAATGATCTTTTCAATTTGACTGTAAGAATAAGAAATGTGGTGGAGGGGCTAAAACTACCAAAGATTAAAAAATTGAATTCTTGTTGGGTGTGGTGATTTATGTCTTTAATCCCAGCACTCTTGAGGCAGAGGTAGGAGGATTTCAGTGAGTTTGAGGCCACTCAGACTACATAGTAAATTCCATGTCAGTCTGGGCTAGAGCCAAACCCTACCTCAAAAAACGAAAAAACAACAGCTATAACAGAAACAATTAAATTCTTCCTTGCCAAAGAAAGTCCCCATGGTCATTTATCCTGGAGTTACAGGCCAGAGGCTCAGGCCTTGACTGAATTCACAGGCTGTATCACAGGACTGGTGCTTCTAAGTGAAGCCATAAGCTCTTTTCACACAATTATAATTCATGATCACTTACTTCAAGGGTCAGAAATTCAAATATGATTCTTCTGAGCTCTATGATGTCTTAATGCCTGAGGCCTGTGCTGGGAAGAAAGATGGGGAGCACACCCTCGGAAGGCTTCTTCACCACAGGTCTGTGACCTAGGGTGGGATGCTTTGAAGGCTCTCAGTCCTGGCGGCCCGCAGACCTTTCTGTGGCCTTTCCCTTCGGTGCAGATTTCCTCCATGGCAGCCGACTTCAGAGTCTCTCAGAAGGGTTCCCGTGGAGAGTCAGTGTTCCAGGCAAGCATGGCAGATACTCCTAGCACTTTTTGACTTTTAGAAGTCAGCAGTTGGCTGAGGGTCCCTGCTCTTCTGTTCTGTTCCTCCAAGCCTGCCTTGAAGGGCTCTACCTCCTGACAGAGATGTCATAGACCTCGGATCCACATTTCAAAGCATGACCATGAACTCATCACCTCACAGGCTGATGTTACAGGTCAATGTTAAATGTGCCGTGAGAGCTCTGGGTACTCCTGAGGACAAGAGACTGTATAGTAAACACATGGTCAAGAGTGGATTCAAGGAAAGTGAGAAGCTCTCACTTAACTGCTGAGGCTGGCCTGGAACTCACTCTGTATCTCAGGTAGCTCTTGAACTTGTGCTCCTCTGGTCTCAGCCTCTTGAAGAGCTGGGATTACAGTTCTATACCTCTATGCCACCCTAGGATGAGAATTTAAGAACCAGGAATTGACCAAAGAAAGTGATGTGAATGATTTTTTTTTTTGAGGTGGGGGGGGGTCCCTCTAGCCACGGCTGACCTGGAAGTCACTAGGTAGTCTCAGGGTGGCCTTGAACTCACAGCAACCTTCCTACCTCTGTCTCCCAGAAAAAAAAATTATTTATTTGCAAGGAGAGAAGAGAAAGAGAGAGAATATGAGAGGAAATAAATGGATGCTACTGCAAATGAACTCCAGATGCGTGTGTCACTTTGTGCACCTGGCTTTACATGGGTACTGGGGAATCAAACTCAGGATGCCAGGCTTTGCAAGCAAGCACCTGTAATGGCTGAGCCATCTCTCCATGATGAGAATGACTTTTGATGAAGGACCTTCAGGGCCTGCTACAGTGATGAGGTAGATTTTTTTCCTAAGGGTCTCCAACTCCACTTACTCATAAATAGGTTATTTTATTCTCTGAACACTTCAGTTTCTTTCCAACAAAAGTCCTTTTCTGTTTCTAGAGATCTGACAACCCATAACATAATTTTAATCTCTCATGGTAAAAGAATTTTCTAGGAAACTTCTGCGTTTTCATGGGATGAGAGAAATAGGTTGTTGTAATGTTGATTTAATGGATGTTTGAGGTTTTTTTTCTTTAAATTATCTTGCCACATTTTTTTAAATATATATTTATTGTCCATAATGAGTTACATTATTTAGTGGGCAAACCATGCGTTGTTATCCCGAATTCCCCAATTGCCACATTTTTTGAATAAACCCAAACACAGATTTACCTTCTTCCTCTTCCTCCACACACCTGCCCTTTGCCCTGTGTCCTGCTTACATGGTCTCGCCTCTCTCATCACCTAAGCAAGAACTTGACTCCTTGTCATTCTTACTGATTCTGTCTGTCACACCTTGCACCTGCCTCAGCTCTCCCCTCCCATCCAGTGCCTCCTCCCTGCCCCCCTCCTCCCCCAAGAATGTAGACTTTAGGAGACAAGGGATTGCACAGCAACAGCCCGGCAGTGCGCATGGAGTACCAAGGGAATTATCTACTCAATGGAATGCATTTTCTCCTCTTACAGGTCTTCAATAATAATAATAATAATAATAATAATAATAATAATAATAATACCCAATCTACTTATCCCTTGCTTCAAACCTTTCAGTGCTTTATCAGTCCTAAAATGACCTAACCGAGAACCTGGCTTACATCCTAAGATGCCCTTCAAGTTCCTACTGCTCCCTTGAGGCGACCCCTCATCATCAAAATTAAAAAAAAAAAAAACGCCTTTAAAAGAGGTAGGAGGGTTGTCATGAGTGAGGCCAGCCTGAGACTTCATAGTGAATTCCAGGCCAGCCTGGCCTAGAGTGAGACCCTACATCAAATAAAGAAATAATAAATAATAATAAAGAAAAAAATGTCCACAGCCACCACACTGTGTCCTGGATTCACCGTGTCCCTGGCCCACACCTGTGCCTAGAAGGGTGTCTGTGCCCTTAGAAGGGTGTCCGTGCCCTTTGTCACCTGCTGAATAAAGTCGATCCCATCCTGCACATCCTTGACGCACCTGAACAGATGTTCCTGAGGTTCAGTTGATTGTCCCCTCTTCTCGGCCTACAGCTTATTGAATCTGTTTTGGCATCCGTGTCTCATCTTTTGGTCAATTATAAGCATCTGAGTTCAAGTCTGTTGAAGGATGGCGCAGTGAATGCCTGATGGAGGGCTGGGTAGGTTTTGATGGAGAAGCTACCCTTGTAAAGACCAGCCTGAGTGAATCCTGAATCCTAGCGAGGAAAGAGTGCAGATGGCTGGAAAGAAGGGTGGTGTGTCATCATCATCATCATTATTATTATTACTATTATCATCATCATCATCATCATTATTATTAATTTACTATTATCAGGCCGGTCACTCCAGCTGTAGCCACCAGGTGGCAATCGCGCTCTACAAATGCTGGTCCCCGTGCGAGCCTCTCTGGCTCCTGCTCAGGTGACTGCGTGGGGACGTCTTCCTGGCAGGCTTGGGTTCTGTCCACGGTGGCATCCGGAGATCTGGAAGCCTTCCACTGCCCTCCCTCCAGCACCCAACCCCCTCAGAAATGTCTCACATTTGCCTGTTTGTCTCTGCGGCCCAGCCACTGCCAAGCAAGAGCTAGCTTTCGGGGAAACCAGAGTCAAGGTGGGTGGAGGAGATCCAGGCTAGCCTCCAGGGAAGGGCTTAGCAGGTGTGCTGGCTGAGAGCCACTGGCCAGACAGGCTCTTGGAGCCATTTCTCGCCTGGAGCCCTGTTGGCTCATCACCCTGAGACAGGCTCCTCCCTGTGTGGGGGGACTAGATTCTGTAGGCACCCAGACATGGTTGCTGTGTCTTGTGGGTCCCCAGCTCCTGGCAGCTGTTTGTGTCCCTGTCAAAGGCTGTTAGCGATGCTGACTCTCATTTAACGCGATTTCTTCCTCAGATGCCTGTGAGCTCGTGGAAAAAAAGGGATTCAAGATCGTGATGAGAGAGGGGCCTCATATCCTCATGTATGTACGCATTTATCCATCACTCCTGTGCTAGGTTCTTTAAGAGATGTCTCTGAACTGTTGGATGGACTTCTGGCACATTCCTTTCCTTCTCCACATCTCTGCACCGTGTTACAGAGTTCCTAGGGTTCTTCTGCCTGTGGTGCTGTGGAAGACAGTTATGGTTAGGACGTCATTCAGAGTCCAGACCACAATCAGGAAATGATTACCTCTTTCCCCTCACCTTCTCCACCAAAGGAAACTGTCAGGATGTGAATATACCAAGAGAAGGACCTGGAATCCATCGCATGAGCAGAGCTGTCTGCTCACAGTGTCCTGGACCTGGAAGCCTGAAGGGAGCGAGCTTCTCTGCAGGTCTGAGGACCAGTATTGGCTTTTCGGTGAATGCTGAGCCTAAGCACCAGTAGAGGCAGAGCGCTGAAGGGGGAGAGCACCCCAGGACAGGGAGGGTTAGCAAAATCCAGGGCCTGCTGGTGGAGGGGAGAACTCTATATATTACCTGAGGACAGGACTGTATGGGGCTCTTATCAAGCCTTTGAGTATGACGCTAGGAGCTGCTGTTTCCTTGGGCTCATGTGAGCCAGGAGGACACAGGGGTTTCTTCCAAACTGCAATTGGGGCAAAACACCTTTTAGAACTTCAGGTAACACTTGCCCCTCACATAAAGCTGGTCTGCAAGGTGTTATAATTTCTGTAGCCCAACACTCTCTCTGCTTCCTATTGTTGGTGAGCCATCTCTGTGGACCAGCTCAGACCTGAGAGGAATAACAAGAGGGCCATGAAAGGGGCAGCATTCTCTTTCTTTCAGGAGCTTCTGGAACTCATGAGCGCTCAGTGGACCATGTGTGAGAAAGCGCTTTGCCAGGACTCAAGTATGCTGTTCCAAGACGGGGTAAGTAAAGTTTGACCCTTTTCCCAACACTCTCCGTGACTTGGTTTTGCAATTCACAAGTCAACTTTGGCTTCCCAAAATTATAGTTCCCTTCTACAGAATTCCACAGACATCCCAAACATTTCCCCATGTTCCCCAGGGAAGGTCATCCTTTCTTGAACACTTCTGCCTCAAGATGTGATGCAGACACTGAAACAGACTTATCTTCAAGGTTTTAAAACAAAACCACACTCCCATGTCCAAGAGCATGAGCGAGTTAGCTGATGTTTGGGAGAGAGACAAAGGGTTTATCTCACAGCAATGAAACACTTTCACGTTGAACGTTAAGCACCCTGTCAGGAAAATTTCCTGGCAAGGAACACTCTCTGAGTTCAGGTCTGGACTCTACTCTTACTCTGGAAGAATGCCAGCAAGCTCAACTTAAATGTAAATATAGATCTCCTGTCATTTCAAGTTTCCTTCCTCTCCTTTCATTCTTCCTTCCATGTTTTGGGCTCCTCTCTCTCCAGAGAAAAAAGATTCTCTGTTTTCCAAGGTCTATGTTAGCCAGTGGCTTTGCAACTGAGGGTCTTTTCAGTTACTCCACCTCTACCCCATGTTGCTTATCAATGCATTTACCCCAGAGCAAAGGCAGTTTCTTCCCTAAAGAGAACTCCAGGGCCACCTGTTAAGATAACACCTTCATCTCTTAATATTTACCATAACAGATTAAAAAAATGTTTCCAAAAGCTCAAACATCTGAGCTTCAGTGGAAGGGGGTGGCTACATAGTTACAAATCTACTTATTAAGAAATTTCAGGGTTCAGGAAAGGGGTAAAAATTTCCCAGAAGTACTACTAGGCCGTTCTAGTATCTGAGACTAAATGGGAAACAAGTGTGCAGTGTGTCCCTAAGCCTGGGCCTGGAAATAGTCTCTCAGGATAAGAGAGGGTGGGTTAGGTGGGGAAGGTACTGGACTCTCACCAGAGATTGCCACCACCTCAGGTCAGCTCAAAGGAGATGACAGCTACGCAATTAACTCACTCCTGTAGATAACCAGTCACCCAGGTTTCTGCAAGTAACATCAATGACCTCATCTCTTCACCAAGCTGGACTTGGTTGTCATTGTTTCTCATTTGTAGCCTTTGGGGGTTGAATAGACATTGGTTCACATTTCCCCAAGGAAAAGTAATGCTTCAGGGAGAGTTGAGAAGCCATCGCCTGGTGGCACAAAGTGAGGTCCTCTGGGACAGGTCTTTCTATGGCTAATTCACCATCCTCATTTCTCACACAGTAAAGCATCCTGGGCAGGACAGACTGGATCCCATGTCCCTGGGGTCGAGAGACCATTTGCTACCATGGCCCTCTCATTGTCCTAGTATACTACCCATGGCCTGCCCTCTCTTCTGCCTAGACTGTACACCTCTGTCTGCTACTTCGCACCAGGGATAGTTTATTTCTGTGTGGGCCCAGACCATAGAAAGTACACAATACCTGCAGAAAGAAGGGAATGAGCTCCTCTACTAAGGTCTCTGAACGTTCACTTTCTGAATGGAAATAGATACTCACCGTGAGAAGCAGTACAAAGAACTGATGAAAAGACAGGAAGACACATCAGAGTCAACAGAAGCCATAGCCTGGTACCAGAGTTAACTATGTCTTCATGTACAGTGCTGGGAGCATGACACATGTGATCTGTGTCCCCCTACCCCCTTGCAAACCCCCCCAAAAAGCAGTTCTACATTCTTGCTGATTTTACCTAGGATAAATGGAGACCCATAGGGCAAGCCTTGTCTAAACCTTTCAGGGTTCTCCTAAGAGAGTTGAAATTAGAAGCTGGCTGCGTAGCTCACTGCTCCCTACCAGCTAGGAGAAAGTGCTGGAGAAGTGGGCAGTGTCTGAGCAGGACGGGCACTGTTAATAATGAGAAGCCACAGGGCTGTGCTTGCTAATTTTAAAGGCATTTGGACATAAGCTCTAAGGTTCTGAAATTCAATCAAGTTAACCCTACTGTAAAGAAAAGAGAGCTTGGAACATATCCACAATTTCAAATCAGCCCACTCTCTTAATCTCTGGTTCTCTCACTTCCCACCCGTGTCATTTTTGCTCTGTTATTGCCTCTGTGGGCACCAGACTCCCCTTGGATCTCTCTCTCTCTCTCTCTCTCTCTCTCTCTCTCTCTCTCTCTCTCAAAGCTCAAGTTAGTGGATCTAGCATGAAGGAGAGACAGTGTTTGAGGGTGACCAACCGGAGAATGAATGAAGACATGGATGGGTGCATGGGCAGGGCAGAGAGGGCTGGCCACAAGTGGACACAGTCATCATGGCGTAGGACTACCCACCCTCCCTTCAGAGCTGCGTGTGCAAAGACCAGTCCTCAGCAGCTTTGCCAAGGTGACCACTGGGCACTGCAGTCTCTTCCCTGGGAACTAGGTGCGAGGCCTGGGGAGATCGCTCAGTGCAGAGCACTTGCCTAGCCTATGCAAAGCCCTGCTTCCATCCCTTGCACTTCAAAAAGAGAAAAAAGGACAAAGAAGATAAGCAATATTGATTCTTTCCTCACAAATTTTCCCGAGGCCTGAATGGGCACGTAGAGAGGGAGGGGCTCTTGGTGAAAGCTGACTGCTGTCCTTGTAGGAACTCAGCTATAGGGGGGGGGAGTGGGAGTATTAGCCTTCTTCACTTTACCCACCCTCCCCTCCTCTCCACACTCTTCCTTCCCTACCCCTCTCCCCTCCATTCTCTCCCCCTTCTCTTACTGCTCCTCCCCAGAAACACTCCCTCTCTCCGCCTCTGTACCCCCGCCTTCTCCAAACAGTAGTGTATTCGTATTCCCTCCTCCTCTCTACTCTAATATGCTCCCCATTTCCCATACCTCCCCATTTACCCTCTCTGGCAGGTGTCTGGCTACATACTCTGCATGGCTAATCCCAGCACACACAGAGCAGAGCGCAGAGACCAGGCATCTGTCCTCTCTTCTACAGGCACCGTGAGGATGAAACACTTCCACGTCTCAGCTGCCACCTGCGTTAGACCATTGAGAGATGTTTTCCATTATTTAATCTAGAATTCCCTTTCCATACAAAGTTACTAGAACTTTCTAACAGTAAAAACTGGCCCATGCCTTTTCCACTCTTGTGAAAAGTGTCTCACATCTTCTTTGCGAAAATTTCCTTCCTGCCTCTCCTAGTCGTGGTGGATATTTGTGCACCTTGGCATCCAGAAAGCTGTGCCAGGGAGGCTTCTCCAGCAGGGTTTTGCTTCAGGAAAAGGTCCTGGTTCATGGAGAAGACCTCTTCTCCTAATTCACGTTCCTTTTCCTGAGACCCCATGTGCATTGCTTCTCAATACAGGTCCTTTCCGCTCACCTCCAAGTAGAGGAACGGATTCAGTGGGGTGGGGCTGGGGAGGCAGGTGATCACGAGGTGGATTTGGGACATGGTGAGTTTCAAACAGCTACTCTCTTCAGCCAGGGAGCAGCTTTGGGGACCATGGGAGAGATATCAATGACAGCTTCACACCTGGAAGACTTTCTGCATATTTATGCTCTCTTGCTAGGAATTACATTAAATCAGTACACTCAAAGACTGGAAAAACAGTGGTTTACAAAAGATGAAAGTTTATTGTACTTAATAAACTTTCTCCTCCACCCTCCCTTTACCTGTCCCCTCTCCCCCAAGACCTTTCCACTGCCTGTGTTCTGATCCTGTCCAGTACCCCTTCCTCCGCTCCCCTCTCTATATTTCCACTTTATCCTGGGTACATTCTAATTCCCCGGCAACACCCCTGATGCTTCCTGCCACTTACACACGACTCAAGCTCTTTCTAGGTAGGAATCGCCTGTGAAGTAGAGAGCATGCAGCCTTTGTCTTTCTGTGCTTGTGTGAGTTTGCTTAGTATAATTGTCCAATCCATTCCATTTTCATTATTTTATCTTTCCTTACTACTGAGTAGAATTCCCTTGTGTAGATGTAGCACAACTTCATTCAACCATTCATGTGTAAATGGGCATCTGGGCTGATTCCAGTTTTTAGCTATTGTGAATAGAGCAACAACAAATATGCCCAAGCAAGTATTTCTGTAGCAAAGGGTAGAGCCTTCACCATAGATGCCCCAGAGTGGTAGAGCTGGGTCAAAACGGTAGGAACCTCTATATTGACTTTGTAGTGTCTGTACAAGTTTGCACCTGCACCAGCAGTGGATGAAGGCTCCTTTTGCCCCACCATCCTGCCAGAATTTGTTGCCATTTGATTTTCTGATGATTGCCATTCTGACTGGAGTGATTTGCAATCTCAAAGCCATTTTAATTTGCATTTTCCTGATGGCTCATGA
This sequence comes from Zapus hudsonius, assembly GCA_004024765.1. Lineage (NCBI taxonomy): Eukaryota > Metazoa > Chordata > Mammalia > Rodentia > Dipodidae > Zapus > Zapus hudsonius. The sequence continues at coordinate 13,309 of PVHP010003548.1, forward strand.
TATTGGACAACTCTTTAGATGTTCATGGGACATTTGAATTTCGTCCTTTGAGAACTCTCGGTTCAATTCCCTGCCCCAGTTTTTTTTTCTTAGTGGGGTGTTTGAATTTTTATTGCTTAACTTTTTTTAGTTCTTCATAAATTCTAAATATTGCAATTCTGTTGGATGAAAAACATAAAAGCACTGAAGAAATAAATGGAGGAAGATATGAAAAGATGGAATGACCTATTCTCATGAATTGAAAGAATTGATATCATGAGATTTTCAACTTTACCAAAAGCAATATACAGATTAAATGAAATTCTAATCCAAATTCCAGCAGTGTTCTTCACAGAATTCGAAAAATTGTCACAGAAATTCATATGGAAGCACAAAAGGCCTCAATAGGCAAAAATATCCTCAGCAAAAGGAATAGCTTTGTTGTTATCATCATACCTGATTTCGTATACTATAAAGCTATGGTGATAAAAACAGCAAGGCACTGGCAAAAAAACAGACACATAGTTCAATAGAATGGAATTGATGACCAGGTTTAAGTTCTTGTAAGTATTTGGTATTACTATGACAAAATACCCTGACATGCACAATTTAAAGGAAGAAATTTATTTTGACTCATGGTTTCAGAGGTTCTGATTATGATCATTTGATTCTGTGTTTCTGGGCTTCTGGGAAGGCTTGGTGGAGGGAGCTTTTAGCTCACAGGAGTAAGAAAGACAGAGAGAGGCTTGGGACAAGAAAAAGCCCCAAGAACACAACCCCAAAGACCTATTTTCTCCACCCTGGTCCCTAAACCTTCCATATTTCTACCACCTCCCAGCAGTTTGTTCAAAATTTAAACCTAATCATGGATTAATTCACTTGTGAAGATGGAGTTGTCCTGATCCGGTCACCATTGATCTCATCCCCAATACATGAGTCTGTGGGGTGTTTCATATTGTAACCATGAGAGCTAGAAGTGCACAGTCATGATGGAACACTGGGAAGGAAGGACAGAAGGAGAGGGAAGAGGAAAGAGAAAGACTGCACCCAAACCAAGGCAGGAGAAAGTCAAGGAACTCATCAACACAGTGGGCGAGGGCCAAAATCAACACTCTAAAAGCAGAAATGGTATTATATTTATAATTATGTTTTCTTATAACAATGATAAAACTTTACCTGATAGCCCTGTAATGGCCATAAGAGAGAGAGAGAGTGAGTGGAGAGAGAATGATGAGACCTGTCACTTTTCTATGGCATTTCATTCTGCTTAGCAACACCTTTGCTTTAAAGCTGTCCTCTATCATATTAGTATAAATCTCGTATGAGGTGAATGGATTTCTTCACATATCACACACCCTTTTCATGCTGTGCTGTGGTGTCCCAGGCCCAAAGACAATGGGGACAATTGATTATGGACTGAACTCTTTGAAACTGTGAGTCAACTAGCACTTTTTCCTTTATATGTTAATTCAGGTATTTGTTATGATCACAGAAAGATGACTAAGATATATGTGTCCTCCATTGATAACCCACCTGGGGTTTCAAATCTCATCATGATGGCTTCATGGTCATTGATGCCAACAAGAGATACCCCAAATTCACTAAATTTGGACAAAGAGTATAGTGAATTCAAGCAAGAAAACAAAATGATTTCTACAGTTAGACATCTCAAGAGTTCTATATTGCAGGCATGCATGGGCCCAGGGGCTCAAGCTGCATCTTTTAGGTGTCTTTTCTGACTCTAGGGTTTTCTTTGTTTCTGTCTATCTTTATCTGAGCTTCAATCACAGACAGCCTTTTCCCATATTGTGGTTCATGTTTTTACCTCAGCAGCCTCCCTGGAAGGAAGATTGCTCTTGGCCCACAAAGGTCTCAGCCTGATGCTGACCCATTCTCGGTTGGAATTCAGTGGCTGGCATAACTGAGTCATGTGCAGCATCCTCTGTGAGACCTAGCCTCAGTCAAGCTGTGTGGCTTCTGTTCCCTCCCTTCCAGCTGGACAACATCACATGTGCTTTCTCTATTTTCTTGAAGGGCCTTTTTCTTTTCTTTTCTTCTTCTTTTTCTTCTTTCTTCTTCTTTTTCTTCTTTCTTCTTCCTCTTCCTCTTTTTCCTCTCTTTCTCTCTCTCTCTCTTTCTTTCTTCTATATTTCTGGTGGTACTGGGGACTGAACCCATGGCTTCATACATGCTAGGTAAGCAATCTACCACTGAGCTATATTGCCAGCCTTGAAGGTCCTTTTCATCACTATTCCTTTGCACATGATGTTTCTCCTTCATACTCAGTTTGGTATCCTCCTTTGGAAAGCCTTGCTTCATGCTGGGTTAGAGGAGAGCCTCCTTGAGGTAATTTCACATGAACTTGGGAGTTCTTCTGTTCCAGAACCTTTTTGTAATTTTCTTGTTTTTTGTTCAGTGAGATTCTTCATGACCAAAACCATCTCGTCAAGTGTGTCTCCACAGCATCAAGTTGAGTCTAAACAGGTGTTGAATTAAATCAGTGGCTAAACTTCAGGAGACGATTGGAGCATATGGTAAGCAACCACATCAGACTTGCTCATACCTGTATGTGCAGCCTAACGTCAGTGAGGGACTTCTAAGGCAAAGGTTACCGTTTCAGAGCAGTATAATGGCTGTGTTGAGAATGATCTTAGAGTTATAATGATCTGAGTTTTGATTCAATTCAGTGCTTTTTTTTTGCCCTGGGCAATTTATTTCAGTATCTGATCCTTGGGTCCTTATTTGTTACATGTGAATAAGTAACATCTATTTCATAAAGTTGTTATGAGGATGAAAATGAGAGAAAGCACATGCAAACAGCTGGCAGAATATTACACAGAAGCTAACAAACATGGCCCTTCGTTTCTGCTTTAGGCAGGTAATGGTCTCCTTGGGGCAATCCTGGTTACAGCTGCTGCGGTGTCCTTTAGTGATTATTCTCCCTCCACTCCTACTCAAATTGGCATCCTGGTTGGTATGATAAATTACACCATTACCCTACTAATGAGCCCTGACATATTGCCTAGCCAGCAGTTAGCAGTGCAGACCTGATTTCTGGTACAATGATGACTGGGAGCCATATTTCTAAATCTGACAAATCAAGCTAAGGAGAAAAGGCTCCTTAGGGCTATGAAAGCCACCTTCTCAAGGTGGGCACATCCTGTACACAGCATAGGCATTGCAGCCATCTTGGCATTAATGTGCATCTGAGAGCAAGCCCAAGGCCCCTGGCCCTGGCATTCAGAGGCTTGGCTTTGCTAAATGAACGAGGGTTGTTCTTGAGATTTATGTATTTTGCTTTTTTTGAGTCAGGGTTTCATGTAGCCTGGGCTGGTCTTCAACTCACTATGTATCAGAGGATGACCTGGAACTCCAGATCCTCCTGCCTCCATAGCAAAGTGTCTTGTGTCCCATGCCCAGTAGAAGTTCCTGGATTCAAAAAACCAACTCTATTTCTTTTTACCCCAACCCCCTCCTCTAGCATCTCAGAAGTCAGCTGGATATTTTCTATATGGGAGTAAAATTATTTCACTCTGCATGCACTCAAACTTTAGTTCTTGGTTTGATTCTTTATTAATAGCACTTAGGTTAAAGCACTCTTTATGTGACTTTATATGTATCCTTCTAGAATTACAATTGCAACATTTAAAATACATGTGTGTGCATGCATGCCCATGTGCTTGTGTGATGTTCCTGTGTGTGGCTGCGTGCACAAGTGGACACATGCAGGTGAAGGGCAGAGAATAACCTCAAGTGTCTTTCCTCTTAGGTATCAACTACCTTTAGTAGGGACATTGGCTTGAAGCTCACAAATCAGCCTAGACTAGCTGGCCAGCAAACCCCAGGGATCTTCCTGCCTCTGCAGCCCGGCACTAGCATTACAAGCACAAGCCACCATGGCCAACATTTTTGTGTGGATTCTGGGAATCAAATTCAGGTCATCAAGCTTGCAAGGCAAACACCTCACTGACTGAGCTATCTTCCCAGCCCAGTTTGAACATTTGTCACTACCCAGGGCTGACTGAGATGCTCAAGGAGGTGACCGTGCCTTGCTGACATCCCATTACCCACCACCAGTGCTCTGCACAAATCAGATATGCAAAACCTCTGTTGAATGAAGCAGTAATGCATGAACGATTGAACTTTGTAGACTGGGGTGGCCTTTGAACTCACCCTGCCTGTATGAATGAAGGACTGGATGCATCTGGGAATGGGTGACCTGGACTGGAGATGACTTTTAAGATTTTCTTCAGAGTATTTCAGGGAGTTGGCCATCACTGCCAGGTAACTGAGCAATGAGAACCTCCTGATTAAAAAATTCACTGTTCAGGGATGGGGAGGGGGGGGAATTGGGGAAGTCAGGATAACAACGCATGGTTTGCCCACTAAATAATGTAACTCATTATGGACAATAAATATTAAAAAAATCACTGTTTACACTTACTTAAAGAAAAAGGTCTATGACCTGATTTTTCTCATCCGTCCTATTGAAAAGAGGAAGAAGAGAAACACCGGCGGGTAAAGGGATGACTAAGAAGTGAATTGAATGAAGTGAGTAGAAAGAAGTTTATTTATCCAGATGTAAACAGATGATCACATGCCTGGCTGGGAAGGACATCATGATTCCAACTTCAGCATTTCTAGTGATCCTGGAATCCCTCACTAACCCTGGGATAGTCAGTCTTGAATTTAGTTATATGCAGCTCCTATTAGTCAGAGTTTGGTTAGACCAGAAGCCATTCTAGGTATTTTAAATAGTAAGGGGACTAATACAAGAAATTACAGATTCCCAAACCCTCTGAAAGACGGAGTTTTTCTTTATAGGGCCCATGAGCTAAGAGCAGTTCCACATGGCTCTTAAATAATGCACTAGGCTAGTCCACATGTATGTCTGTGCACCTGTGTGTGCATGTGTGTGTAGAGGCAGAGGTTGACAGTAGGTATCTTCTTCAATTGCTCTCCACCTTATTTTGAGACAGTATCTCACAGGTAGAAATTTCTGCTTGCAGGAAGTCAGAAAACATGCAGGTCTTGGAGGCTGTCCTACTGCCTCAGGAAACGTTCCCATGAGGCTCCCAGAGGTGCTGGAGGCTAGGGTTAGGAGTCACAATTTTATCACATAAAAATAAAAATTCTCAGGTTGGTATCCCAAATGTCTGTCTTCAGCCAATGTGACATACCCTCCTCTTATCCTCCCTCCTTCCCTCTTTCCTTCCTTACTTCCTTCCATCCTTCCTTTCAAAAATAGAGGACCACATGTGGTCTTCTAAGACTTTTGAACAGAGATCTTCTAACTTTTTTCTGTCTTCCACATTATGTGGTGAAATTCTGGGCACATAAGCAGATGTGCCCTGATTCCCATTGCTTGCTGTTTCAAGTGGAATTTGGTGAGGTGGGAAGGATATATCATTGTCTATAATTTATATATATTGTGTATTCTTTAGTATTTTGAGCTTATAACATGGTAGAAGACAATTTTTTAAAAATGTTTTATTTATTCATTTTCAAGCAGAGAGATACAGAGAGAGATACAGAAAGAGAGAGAGAGAGAGAGAGAGAGAGAGAGAGAGAGAGAGAGAGAGAGAGAGAGAGAGAGAGAGAGAGAGAGAGAGCACCAGGGCCACCACCTTGTGGGTCTGGCTTATGTGAGTCCTGGGGAATTGAACCTTAGGCACTGGAGGCAAGTGCCCTAACCGCTGAGCAATCTCTCCAGCCCAGTAGAAGACAATTTGAAAAACAAAAACTTTAAGATCACTTAGCTTGTCATTGACTAAAATAATTTATCGACAGTTTTGGTTTATTTACCTTTTTCTATTTTTACCTTTTATGTAGTATTATCTTTATATTAACTTTGTTGATATACCATAGGCATTTGATTACTAATATATTTGTAATAGCTGTAGAGTTCTCAACAGAGTGAATTATTTAGTCACATTCCTGGTGTTGTATGTGTAAATAGTTTCCAACATCAGGTGCTGTTCAGTTGTTCTTTTTACTTTAGAAATTGGTTGGTAGGTTGTGTCGTGTGTGTGTGTGTGTGTGTGTGTGTGTGTTTGTGTGTGTGTGTGTGGACCCTTAGATAGGGACAAGCCTTGGATATGGACCAGAGATCTGGAGCACATCCTTAGTTCACAGTAAAACTCTTGTTTTGATTTTTTTGGACATCCTTGCCAAACCCCACCCACTCACCATAATCCTTGCCTAAGTGCAGAGGGTGGAATGGAGGCCTAGGTGATTAAAAGGAAAGTGGATTTCTAGTTCTTGCTGGAAACTTGTTGGAAACTTGCTGGAAGGGGTTCCTTAATTGCTGTGTGACACAGGTCATGTGACCTCACTTCTTTGAGCTTCAGATTTCCCTCATTTAAGAGAACAGCTGGTCATTCTGTAAAAAAGTCACTGACAAAATTCATCATCGCTTTCCTTCTTTTTAAAAATTAATTTCTTTATTGTTAACAACTAGAAACACTGTATGAACAAGTTTTGTGTTAGTACCCCCATTTCCTTCCGTCCTGCCCCCAATCCACTGAGGGCCCTCCTCAGTGGGATTGCTGAAACAGTCCATAGGATGGAGGGCTATGAAATGTGCAGGGAGTAGACATTATTTGAGGGAGGCAATGCCTCTGGATATCCCCCGCTCCATGGCGCTTACAATCTTTCTGCCTCCTCTTCTGCAAAATATCCTGAGCAAAAGCAGCAATGTGGGAAGTATCACAGGACCTCACGTCCAACCACTCTGCAGACACACTGACACAATCTCATGACACTGATACCCAAGCCCACCAATAAACCCATACAGTTACATTCATCTGACTTTTGAAAAATGTGTCAAAAACATACATTGGAGAAAAGACAGTCTCTTCAACAGATGGTGCTGAGAAAACTGAATTTCCATACGTAGATGTTCAAACTAGATGCCTATCCTTCAAACTACACAAAAAAAATTTCAAACAGATCACACTTTAATGTAAGGCCAAACTTTGAAACCACTTAAGGAAAAAGGGAAACACTTTAACAAAACAGGCATAGTCTATGCAGGAAAATATACCAAGAATCATCACATGGAATTACATAGTATTTACAAACTCCTGCATAGCAAAGAAAACAATTATCAAAGTGAAAAATAGAAAACAAGAAAGCAAAACATGGGGCTGGAGAGATGGCTCAGTGGTTAAGGCACTGGCCTCCAGTGCCTAAGGTCCCGGGTTCAATTCCCCAGTACCCACATAGGCCAGACCCACAGGGTGGTGGCCCTGGTGCTCTCTCTCTCTCTCTCTCTCTCTCTCTCTCTCTCTCTCTCTCTCTCTCTCTCTATCTCTCTCTCTCTGTATCTCTCTGCTTGAAAATGAATAAATAAAATATTTTTTTTAAAAAAGAAAGCAAAACAAAGCCAAAAAGCCCTCTAACTTACAGAATGGGAGAAAACCTTTTCCAGCTATTCATCCAACAGGAAATAAAACATTCAGAATCTACAAAGTACTTGGGGGCTGTGGGTATAGCTTTCTTAGCATGGATTGCTTTCTTAGCATGTGCAAGGCCCTAGGTTCAATAACCAGCACCAAACAAGAGAAAAAAATACTAAAAAATTTAAATGCTAAAAGAATAAATAATCCAATCAACAAATGGGCAAAGGAACAGAAGAGATACTTTTCAAAAGAAAAACTACAGATGGCAAATACATGAATCATACTCACTAGCTTTAAACCAAAATTACATTGAGAGTCTATCTCACGGTAGTTAGCATAGCTATTGTCAAGAGAGTGAAAAATAAATGTTAGCAAGGGTGCCGGGGAAAAGAAACCCTTTATACACTGTTGATAATAATATAAGTTAGTGCAGTCACTATGGAAATCAGTATGGAGTTAATCAAAATACAATACAACCACCACAGGTATAGCTATACCACTTCTAGATATATCCCATGAGAAATCAAAGTCAGCACACTCTAGAGAGCCCTATACGCCCATGCTTATCTTAGCATTATTCACAATAGCCAAGTTATGGAATCAGCCTATATGCCCATACATAAATGAATAGATAGATGAATTAAATAATGCACCCTGGAGTAGCATTGAGCCAAAAAGAAGAACAATATCATGTTGTTTGCAGGAAATCTTGTGGCACAAGAGCCATATGAATTGAAACAAGCCAGACTCAGAAAAGCAAGTACAGCCCATTTTCTCTCATATGTAGAATCTAGATGCTAAAGAAAATGGAGATGTGGTAGACAGAGAACTATCAAGAAGAGTAAGGGGATCCAAGAAGCATGGTGGGGACAAGAGAAAAGGGAAAGGATGGTAAATATTACCAAAGTACATTTCATATATGTACTAAAATGTCACAATGACACTCATTTTTGCATAATTATTAAATGCTAAAAAATTAAAAACATAGTTAAGAGTGGCTGTACATACCTATATTGGGAGTTAAAGGTAGGAGGATAAGGAGTTCAAAGCTGAATTTCTTTTATAAAGCAAATTTGAGGCCAGCTTGGTCTATATAAATACTATTTAATACAATAACAACAACAACAACAATATAAAGGCAAAACTTAAAATGAAAAATATTTAAAAATATTAAATAGGTTTATAAGGTAACATTTGATGAAATAGTAAAGTAAGAACTTATATTTCTTTCAAAATGAAGAAGAGTTTAAATCAATAAAATTTATATTTAAAATGGGTGCATTTTCTTATTGATTTATCCACCTATTTAATTACCATTAGCTGTTTTAAAAGAACAGCTAAAGAAAAATGAACAGTGAGGGGCTGCAGAGATGATTCAATGATTAAAGGCACTTGCTTAGAAAGCCTAATGACTGGGCCAGATGCACAAAGTTGTGTAGGCATCTGGAGTTTGTTTGCAGTTGCAGGAGACCCTGGCATGCCCATATTCTCTTTCTCTCTATCTCTCTCTCTCTCACTCTCTCTCGCTCTCTCTCTTCTCCTTCTCTCCTTTCTCTCTCTTTCTCTCAAATAAATGAAGGAAAATATTTAAAAATGAACAGCAAACCCACAAGTGGCAGGGAATAGCTCAGACAGAAATGCTCTATAGATGGTGGAGAAAGCTTAATCCTAAAAACATGGTCTCTGATTGATAAAGCCCAGGGACAGAATTGGGTTAGCTTCCCCTCCCCCATAGTGAGCTCTTGGTCAGGGAAATCCATGAGGTCCCCAAAGCAATGCAGACCATTGCTACAGCACTGGATTACCTGCCAGAGCTTAAAGGTAAGACCCTATCACTGAAGACACCACAGGCTGTAGTCACAAGTCATTGGAAGACCATGCTGGCTGGTACTGCGAGTGAAGCCAGTGCCCTCCTTGGCTAGCCCTCGTAATACTAGAAAGTGCTACGGGAGCTGCTGGGAGATCATAGTTACCAACAGTATGAGTAAGCAGGAAATCCTGCAAGCTATGAAATCAACCAGCCAGGCAAAAAGTATGAATTTGTGCAATATTGGCACACAGCCTATATAAGTAACCACCTGTTCTCCGAATAGACATGAGGGCCAATTAGTGGGAGAGAACTCATACCTGGTACTTGGAATTAAGTCAGAATCCCATGGATAGCAAACTCAGACTCCAGAGAGAAACCTCTACTGTTCTTTGGTTAAGAAGAGTGGGTATACACATGAGAAAGGCTCTCAAATTACTATGCTTATCCCTTTAACCCAAGATGCTCTTACTTTTGGTTGGTGAATCTGTTCTATTTTACAGAAGATGGTAGAGAATACTGGGAAGATCCAAGATCCATCAATATGAAAAGAAAAGATACCTGACTGCTTACCACAAGATGAGCCACCTCTACCACATCTGTTTGAGCCCAAGAGACATTACAGAAGAAGCAGTGCCATGAAGACAGCTCTCATTGCTGGCCTGATAATCAGTTCCAGGGAGATGGCAATAGAAAATGTAGTCATTCAAAACTCATCAAAGCAGAAATCAACACTAAATCAAATTTCTAAAACACCTGCCAAAGTTCAGGAAACATTGTGGAAGAAGAGGTGGAACGATTGAAAGAGCCACCGGGTGGGTAGGCATATCCTGAGGTATGCTTCTCATCTCCTCCCACCCACAGACTGACCAAGGCCTTCAGGATCCCACCGTGAATATCAATTAACTCACTGAGGAGGGTTCTCAGTAGAACAGGGTGGGGGAGAGGGAATATGAGTATAAGCTTTAAAAAATAAATTTAAATAAGTAAAATGAACAGCCAGAAAAAGAAGAGATTGTCACTTCATGTTTTGGAACCTGATTCCTGCAGGCACATAGTTTTTCTGCATGTAATTTCCCATTTCTTCTTGAAAAGTTTTCCTTATTGCAGTGAAGTTGTTCTGACATCCTGAATATCAAAGGGAGACTGTAATGAATTTTTGCTTGTAATTGAATTATAACCTAATGAAATCACTGACATGGTGATCTGTCTCACTGCTCACATAACCTGGATTACATATCTATCCCATACTGATTTCTGTTCTAAAGCATTTCAAGTCCTGTGGAGAAAACTCATTTTCCCCTTTTGAGCAGATGTAAGGGAAATACCTGGAGAATCATAAGTGATGGTTGGGCTCTTGCTGAGATGGAAGGGCCTGTACTTGGCCTTCTCCCAGTCATGGCTGATGGAGAGGCAGATGAGGAAGTTGTGGGTATTGACATCTCCATTAATGTCCACTGTGGAACTGCACCTCGTGGTCCATTGTGACTCTCATCCCTCAGGAGGAATGCACAACAATAAAGCTCTTGGATTCCAGAGATTTAGCCTAAGCAATCAACTCCTCAGAGCTGCCTCAGGGTTCATACAGCAACCTAACCTGCTTCTTTTCCTGCTACAGTATCAGGTGGGCGGAACTGATCAGACAATGAGGACCCGAATCCTCAGGCACGAGGGAATGGTTCAACTGAATGAAGAGAATGATTTGGTTTGGCAGGAAAGTCAGTTCGCTTTCATGATGAGTTTACATGTTTTTCTTCCAAATTTCCATATCATTTACTTTACTACTGCTTCTGGAATAAGTAATACACAGATGGGTAGTAGACTGTCTTTGAGGCCTGCGTCTGGAGAATGAGGTAGAAATGCTATGGGCCAGGAATCATTATGGGTTTGGAGATGTTACAATAAAGTATAACCCATCTGTTATAAGATATGTGTCTCTTTTGTGCTAACTGGTCTTTAATTAGGCCATTTGCCAAAAAAGGAAATGAAAAGAGTTACTTTCTCCCATAGGAAAAGTTTTTTTTAATGTTGATCAAAGATTCTGAAAATGTTCTCATTGGAGTCACACATGGCAGAGATAGTATTCCCAGATGAGAAAGCCAACCTCGGAAAGCACTAGGCAGGAGGTATAGTGAACTTTCATCTCTCAGGTCCTCCCTTGACTGTTCTTTTAGGATAAGAGGCCCTACTCACTTGTGAATACTTACCACGTGCCAGGCATTCTTAGTATAGTATTTTCAGTTATAAACAAGCTGGAAGAGCTGGAGGCATAGATCAGAGGTTAAAATGAAGAACTTAGTTTGGTCCCCAGTACCCACAATAAATGCCATTGTAATGGCTTGTGCCTGTCAGCCCAACACTGAGGAGGTGGAGATAGGAGGATCTTTGGGGCTTGCTGATCAAATTGTCTCCAGGTCGATGACAGACCCCCTAAAAGGAGGCAGACTGTTCCTGTGGGTTCTGTGGGACAAATACAGCCACCATGATCAAGGTCAAGAGCTTCACTGCACAGGGAGAAGGGAAGACATGCAGATGATGCTGGTATGAGCTGGCTCTCCGACAGCCCTCTGGAGTGATTTCACCTACACCCTAGGAACCAGTTGGCTGCATCTGCAGGATGGAGGCTACCAGCTTAGGAGAACAGAGGCTGTTGTTAAGCTTGAATAATACTTGTTTATTTAGTTAGATATTACTCTCTCCCCTTTCTCTTATTTTCCCCCTTCTCCAAGTCTTTACTGAAGCCCTAAGTGAACACCTTTTGGCTGAGCTCTACTACAAGCAATTCAGGAATGGGAGAAAGCTTCTTCTACATCCAGGATCACCACTCTGCTGGGCGTAGAGATGGTGACAAGATATACCCATGGGCATGGGAGCTGTGAAGGACTAGGCACGGACCCTCCTCTTTTGAAGGTTTCCCCTACCTCCAATTGTTTGTTTATGGTCACTTGAGGAAGACAGGAAATTTTTCCTTAATATATTTTGAAAATGCCTTCATAGATAATAGGGCCTCCATCTTTTTCCTATGGCTGCCTCTTTATCTTCAACCCAAATTATTCATCATCACTGGTTTTCATGATTGATTTTCCTTCCATATATGATTCTGTGTAAGAATTTTCCAGGTGTGAGAATCATCTGAGATGTCTGAGAAAACACCAGTTTTATTTTCTAACATGTCTTTAACAGACCTATGGATATTAAGATGCTAATAAAGAGTGTGTATGTCACATGAAAGAGGTTTCTATGGCAGGTGGTAGGCAAAGAGCTCAAAATTTTAGTGGCATTTTTTTCTGTGTGGCCCTTAGGATAAGAACGGTTTTTACATTTCAAAAAGGCTTTCTGGAAAAAAATGGAGAAAATATGCAAAAATATGTATGTGGCTAGCAACTACTAAAATATTACCATCTCCCCTTTTATTGAAAAATAATTGGTATCCTCTGCTCGGGGGGTTAAATGAATTTCAGAAAGTGTTGAAAAAGACCAAACCCTTCTGGTGTGGTGTTCCATAATCCAAACACTGGGTTGGGCAATGTGACTTTCAATCACATAACACCATTGTGTACAGGATTCTTAACCAGAGATCTGAAAAATACTCAAAGCATTTCTTGATTTCACAAACACTTCACACATGCAGCATGCCAATATGCTGTATTGGCCTTAAAAGAGCACATAGCATTTCTCCATCTTGTGTGAACAGATTTATCCTTCTTTTCCTTTATTTTTGTATAAAGCGTATTTTGGAATTGGTGTGCTATGGAATACACATCGAGATGTTTTTCTAAACAAATGAATTTCAGTTCAGACTTGGGAATCAGCGTCTCTTTAAACACTCATCGTAATGTATTGGTCCCTTTATCTTAGTCAGTAATGTCAATCCTCCTCTTATATCCCATCCATTCAATCCATCCTTTCAGACTTTCTGTGCAAGTCTCCCTTCTTCCATAATCTACCTACCACCTCTTCTGTCAATCATAGCCTTTCCCTTAAGAGCTCCAATAAAATTCCCCATTTTCTGATACTCTTAGGAAATGAAGGTTACCAAAAACATCTTTATTTAGCTAATTATTTTGGACGTAAATCTTTTAAAATGTACTGAATAATTCACTGACTAATGAAAAAGAGAAGATTGAACATCATTTAGCATCATTTTCATAATTTGCCATGGAGGAAAGTTCATTTAATGGAAAGATAAGAAAAATTGTTTCTGGATCGGTTCTACCACTAATGAGATGGAATCCCTGAGAAATTCATGCTTCCATCCCAGTATCTAAGGAAATGAGGTAGTTGACCAGATGTTCTTCAAGGTCCCTCAGAGCTCTAACCTTTTATGATGAGGATTGAGGAATTCTAGGAAAGGGAGTGAAAGGAGGCAAGTTCCCTCATAGTTATATTAGATTTACATCTGATGATCTGTTACTAGATACATATGTCAACAAATGCTAAATAATAATCATAATGCAGATATTAAACACATGCTAGCTGATGCTTTATTCTATTCCATTGAGCACACTCATACTTTCATGCAGCAGCAGATTAAGTCAAGGGTTCTTGTAATCTTGTTAAGTGCATTTTCTTCTTCATGAGTGAGTCTGGCAAGCCTTTGATCATGGACTTGGACAGAATATTAGTATTTTTCTGCTTTTTAGAAAGGCCCAGCTGTCAGAGGCATTGTGCCCCAGAGGTCTCACAAATCTGATTTGATCACTCTTAATTTACTTCCCAGATAAAGCTATTGATGGTGGGAGTGGAAAGACTTGCTTTTAACTTCACAGGAAGGTCATGAGCATCCATTATATTAATCGATGCCATTTGCATGCTAACAAGGCTCTCATTCTTCCTCAAAATCCTCCCATCATGCGTAACTACCCTTCCACTGAATTTCCAGCTGACAGTGCTCTGGAAACTTCAACCTTGTCCTCATTCTTCTCAGCACAGAAATGACCCATCTCTACCCTCCTCAAGGCTTCTCTTTTCCTCTTTCATGAATTTATTTCACAATACCAGAAGGCTCATTTGTCAGTTACTCTGAATTAAGGATAGTTTCTATCTCCCTTGTGGTAGTTGGAAGAGACAGGGGTCTCATGGATGCACCATTGACATGATGGAGAATTAGATGGGATGGAAAGACCCATGAAGTGTAATTCAGAAATCAGTGAGGAGAGGAGGAGGAGTTTTACTGCTTGACTAGAAGCATAAGGAAACTTCCAGAGAAGGAAATTCATGAACAGGTCCAGCCAGACTTCATTAATGATAGTTGGAGGATCAAGACTCCAGGGAGAAAGAACAACACGTGGAAACCCATGAAGTCAGGGAAGTGCTGCCTGATGAGAGACAGTGGGAGGGGCTGGAAGGAGAATATAAAGGAAGGGTCTGGAAAAGGGAGGGTTCCACTGGGCTCCTGGATTCTTACTGGAGACATGTTCCTAACCAGTCATCCCTCTCAAACTTCTCTTTCTATCTTATCAGCACATGCACCACATATGAACACATACACACCACTTACATGCTTTCATCTTGTCCCTCCTTGACCTCTGTACTGATCTTACAAAGTCCTGGAAAAGCAATTTTGTCTTACTTCTTCACTTCATGCTTTTTATGTATTATTATAATCTGGCTTAAGAAAGAAAAACGAGAATGGATGTGTTTGGGTTCAGCATCTAAGGTATGAATATTTGTACCCCTAGTTTCATAGATTGAAACCCATTTCCAATGGCAGAGTGTTTGGAGTCAAAGCCTTTGGGAGGCAATTTGGTTCATGAGAACAGAGCCCTTATGAATGTGATTAAAATGGTTCCCAGAGACATCCCTCATCCTTTCCACAGTGTGAGCGTATAGTGAGAAGGTGACCAACTGTGAACTGGAAAATGGATTCTCATCAGACACTGACTCTTCAAGCCTCCTGATGGTAAACTTCACAGGCCCTACAACTAAGAGCAATAAATTTCTGTTCTGCTTAAGCTACCCCTCTGTGATGGTTAAGTTATATTGTCAACTTGACCTGTTCGCAATTCACAGTAATATTGAGTGTTGTATAGCATATTTCCTCCAAATTGAAGAGAGAAAGGAGGCTCAGGGGATTCAGGAAGTCATGTTAGCTAGAAATAAACATCTCTTCCTGGAGGGCAGTGCAGGAAGGAAATTCCAGAGACTCAGGAAGTCAACAAGTCTGGGAAAGGGTTGTAAGACCCCCAACTATATAAAGGGGTAGAAAATATGTCTCTCCTCCTGCCTGGCTGCTGGTGCTTGTCAGGACTTGGACATGCATCCATCCTGCTCAACTATCCCTTCGTTTGCATTGAAGTTTCCTCAGCCTTCCAGCCTTTGGTCTTCAGTGCTGGATTGGGACTGCTGAGGTATCCAGCCATGTGGACTGAGCGACTGCTAGTTCCTTGACTCTCAGGCTTGCAGACTGTCAACACATTAGCAATCCTAAAGAAGAAGGCCCAACTGCTTTACATTAAACCCAATGAAAGGATGCCTGAGGTGTTTCCACCCAGGAAGGACTGATGGTAGACTGTGCCAACTCTTTTGGACTGAGATAGCTGAAAGGAAGGAACTTGCTCTTCAAGGTCATGATTTATTTCTTCTCTGAATTAACAACATGGCTGTGTCCTGAATATCTGGTATTGTTTTTGGAAGCATGTGAAATGCACATGTGGAGTGGCCCATGCATTTCTCAAGCTTCCAAAAGCTTCCAAAATGAAATGCATATGATTCTAGGAGCTGCTGTTAAGATTGTTGTGGTCTGATGTCGACCACCCCTCATAAGGACAGAGGACACACGTGATAATAATGCAAGTCACACAGCGAGGTTTATCTTCAGATAGCTGGGGTACATGATCTGCCCGTCGTCGTAGTGGGAGTCATGGACCCCAGCTGCAGATTTTTTTCCAGAATATATACAGTTTGAGCCAGCAGGCTTCTATCATAGCGAATCACAGTACATGGCGGGAAATTCATAAAATATTCTTTTAAAATGATTTGTGCAGCTAATGGCGGGAACACATTCTACCCAGGTGATTGGCTAGTGCATAGGGGTTGAGGTGCTCTAAAGTGATTGGTTCCCAATTGCTTCACCTGTGAATTTTGAGCTATAAGCCTGCACATCCTGAATGGTCACTTATTACCTGTCTGATGCATTCTTTGGCCTGAGACCTTCTGGCTACATCCTGGTGGTCATGTATACATTCCGGGAGCCTAATCTCTAGGCAAACATCTGGTTTTTGGGACAGCCCAAGACCTTTGCCCCACTTTTATCAGAATGGAGTTTTCCCTACATTCCTGGGAGAGGGCAAAGTGGGGCTTGTGGGCTCTTTCATGCAGCAGTTATTCATTCTGTCGTGGCTGGGCTTCAATTAAAACATATCCCAACATAAAAGCCAAACCAAATTCTAATTCTTACAATGTGGTATATAGAACAGGGCATGAAGTACCTGATAGGCCAGTGAAGCCATCGGAAGATGAACTGCGGTTTGCAATGGAGACCTGAAGATGTTTTGGATATACCAGGACTATGCAAGGGCTACCATGGAGTGCTGTGGGCTAGAGATGGAAGTTTTCCCCAGCTACTCAGCCAAGCTGGAGAGGCTGAATTGGAAAATCCAGAGAATGTCAGTCACTGGTAGTGATATTGAACTTGAACTTCAGATGTTTGATGTTTGCCTAATGGTTGCTGAGTTTGCATTGGTCCAGTCTCTTCTTGTTATGCCTCATCGCAATTAGAATTTTTTTCTCTGTATCATTATATATTAAAAGCATGTAACTTGTTTTGATTGTACCGAACTCACAGTTATGGGAGATTGCCTTGTTTTGGGGGAGATTATGCATTTCTCATTGTATGTGGGATAGTTATATCATCTTAGGTGGAATTATGATCTTGTTACTGTTTTATTTGGAAATTAATTATGATGTAGGAAGATACTGTTTAATGTCAAGTTGACAAGGGGTGGTTGGTCCTGTGATGATTAAGTTTTGTTGTCAATTTGACCTGTTTAGTAGTCCACAGTAATCTTGAGTGGGTCTCTGAGGTTGCTTATTGGAAGGATTAATTAAAGGAAGACATCCCTCCTTCAGAGTGAGCCCTTCCTCCAAAGTGGGCAGCCCTTTCAGTAGTGGTTAAGGAAGTTCAAAGGGAGGAAAATCACTTCTCTTTCTTCCCTCCTATTTGCTGCTGCTGCTGCTGCTGCTGCTGCTGCTGTGTGTGTGTGTGTGTGTGTGTGTGTGTGTGTGTGTGTGTGTGTGTAGTGTTGGTGATGGCCTCTCTCTCTCTCTCTCTCTCTCTCTCTCTCTTTCATTTGGACCTGTCAAAGGGGCACATCTTCTTTCACCATTATGGAACTTCCCCTGGATCTGTAACTTCCTTCATCCTTTCTACAATGTGAGCTTATAGTTAGAAGGTGACCAATTACGAACTGGGAAATGGATTCTCACCAGACACTGACTCTTACAGCTCCTTGATCTTAAACTGCACAGCCCCTACAACTATGAGCAATAAATTTATGTTCTGTTAAACTATCCTCTATGGTATTCTGTTATGGCAAGCCACAATGGACTAAGACACCACCCATTTTTAAAAATATTTTAATCTAAAATCTATGAGTCAACTTTCTTTGGTATTGCTCTACTGTGAATTTTTAAGAATAATATTTTCTCTTATTCTTTTTATAATTGCAGTTCACAGAGGCTTAGCGTCTTTATAAATACATTTTGACTTAAAATGAGTCTGTCTCTTTTGCCTCACAGTTATATAAAGCTCCTGGGTTTTAATTACAAGGCAATGATAGAAAGTTAGCAGAGGCTCTGGGGTGCCCATTTGATGCAAAGGGTAAGTCAGGAACCCATTTCCTGGATTCTCAAAGAGGTGATGTGCAGTATGGGAAAAGAGAGGAAAATGAGAGTGAGGTGTCTGGGCAAAATGCTGTTTGCTCTCAGAAGCCATGCTCTGTTTCAGCTATTCACAAACACCTCATGGGTATTACTTTGTCCAAGCATTGGGGATACTAAGATACAAGTGAAAGTTCCTGAATTCATGGAGATACAGTCTGAGGATTCAGACCAGATATGGACATTTTTTAGCGGTTCAGGAGGTTCAGGAGGGTGGGGAGGTGCAGAGGTCACTAAGCAAAAAGAGCATGTGAGGGAGCCTTGGATGGGAAAGTATCTCCAACTGTGCTTTCAGGACAGACAGCAGCTAGAGGAAAGGAACTCTGGGAAGAGGAAACAGGGAGTTGAAATGTGCAGAGAAGATGCAGTGGGTAACAAAACCAGAGGGGTCAAAGCTTAGTTTCATTGTTATTGGGATCAAAGCTTAGGTTGGAGAAGTTACCAGAGGCTGTATTATGCACCATGAAGAAAGAAGTAACTTCTATTCCCTTTTCTGCAAAGGTGTTTGTGGTGTGCATGCATGTTTATATCTGGGTGAGAGCACCAGTGTTGGGATGCATGGGAATGCACTATGGGTGGAGCTCCGACCAAGGACAATGGCAGGTGTCTTCCTCAGTCATTCTTGAACTTGCTTTTGGAGACAGGGTTTCTCACTGAACCTGGAGCTCACCAGTTTAGTTAGATTAATCCCAGGGAGTGTCCTGTTTCTGTCTTAGTGCTGGAATTACAGGCATGTGCCACCAGGCTTCATGTGTGTGATAGAGACCCAAACTCATGTCCTCGTGCTGTGGGGCAAGCACTTAATGCACCCGAGCCATCACACCAGCCCCTGGCCTTCTATTCTTTAATAATAGGAACCCCTGAAGGTCAGGGAAAGTCAGGTCAGTAGTAACTGCTTTCCACACCCTTATTTTGTTATCACTCCCATTGTTTTTTGAGATAGAGTCATTGTGTCACAAAAGCTGACATGAACTCACTATATATAGCCCCAACTATCCTGGAAGTCAAGGCGATCTTACTGCAGCCTCCCCGGTGTTGGCCTTACAGGCATGAATCACCAACTCAGCTCTTCTCCTTGGTCTTTATATTTGAAGTCTGGTCCTTTGTTAAACCCGGGTACCTCTCTTTGCTCCTCTTCCTTCCCTAGCTCCATCCAAGCTTGCCATTTCTCTTGAGTCTTGTGCTCAGTGGATAGTTTTATCCCTCCACCTAAAGACTAGAAACCTTTCCTTCTCAGCCTCGCATCTCCACTTTAGTGATTCCAGTTCTTTCATACTTTCCCCATTCTTTACAGCCTACATAGATCTCATTATTCTATTTAAGCGGTCACCAATTTGGGTCGGAATAAATATAGCACTAACTAAACTGAATGACTGGCCTTGGTTTCCTTAGGCCCTCTACGCACCATGAGGTAGGTTGGCTGTCTCCACTCTTCAGGAAGCAGTGTGCTTACTGGGCAGGCAGAGATTGGCTCACTGCCTGGAAAGATTCAGACCTCATATCCTGAGTCATGAACTCTTTGACAACTTGAACTGACTAGTGGAATAAAAGAAGATTGGGTAGCCATGTTTTGCCCGTTTTCAAGTAGAATAAGAAATTGCTTAATGAGCAAACATGCAGAGGACAGAGATGATGAGAGATGGTGCAACCACAGAGAAAGAGACTCCATGAAGGGTTTCCTTACTGTCAGGTTTGTACCACCTACCTATGTCATTCTGTTGATACTTCTCTTTTCACAACCAAATTAAGCAAACAAACAAAAGTGTGTTTTGCTTACAATTGCCTGAGTAAGTTCTATTCCTTGTAACTGAAGATTCTTAAACTGGAGCATAATGAAACCCAGTTGATGCGCACATCTTCTGACCCAAAGCGGCTTGCACAACATAGCACAAATCTGTGTGCATCGTTTCCCTTCCAGTGTTTTCTCGCAGACTTTCCACTGTACTCCATCATCTCTCCAGTACAGTGGCCCTTAGACTGGACCTCAGAACTAGGGGTTGGCTTTCAGTGTGCTAGAGCTTTGTTTTTATCATTAATGGTTTGGTGGTGTTGCTCTACAAAAATGTTGATGATGTCAGAGATATTCTCTATTTTTATAGAAGTCACCATTTCACAAAACCTTGGATATTTGTTTATTTAAGATTATTTGAGTGCTTATAATTCCTAAACTTGAAGGACTCAGGTTCATAAGGTATAAAAATTGACCAATGTCTTTCCCAACATCATATTGGTGATGAGACCCAGACCTAGAAAAGGGCATACGTTTTAATTAAAGATTCAATGTTATTTCCATACTGAATATCTATCCTATTTAAGCACTAAGTCACTCCAAAATCCCACGGCTCAATTGAAATGGTTGCTAGTGGAAAATTAGAGTTTTACTTTATTGACTTATAAGGGGATAGGGAATCAGCCTTCTTTGAAATTGCCTAAGTGTTAAGATTGCCAACCATTAGGCATCCTTTGGGGAATAACCAGTTGAGTTGTACAAGATCGTTCTACTTAGAGAAAATTTTAAAAATTCAAAACACTTTCAAAATTGCTCAATCATTTGATTTCTGGTAATAGTGAAATTCAACAACTGGGTCAACAACAACATGGTATCAATTTTTGGGAGGCCACATGAGACAGTTAGTTATACTTGCTGTCCTAACTCATTGCTATTTACAAAATCGGGACAAAGTATATTGCAACATGGAAGCAAAGGGATAGCAGACAGGGCTTGTGAAATGCTCAAGGAATGATTAGAAAAGTCCTGACCCCATCTCAGCTGGAGGGTGGGGAGTGAGGGTGGAGAGGAGAGAAACAAGGAGACATCTTAGAAGTGTATCACCTGTGCTTGGGAAGTTGGAGAATGCTGTTAGTGACTGGAGTTACCTTTAACTCAAGAGTTAGAAATGCTCTGCTGAGGAGGAGGGAAGATCGAGCTATCCCCAGGAAGAGACAGAGCCAAGATGGAAACAGTCAGGCTTGAAGAAGTCAGTGAGCTGGTTTTTATTGTACAGAGAAAGAAGCCATAATGTCAGGGTTGCCAAAAGCTAGTCAGGGAATTGTCCAGGGCTGAGGCTGGGAGTCGAGTACACATTCTATAGGTGGACACCAGGCCAGAAAACACTAAAATCTCTTGGAACTAAAAGGGGAATACATGATCTTCTATTTCTGAATGCGTTCTAGATGTGGAAAAACATATATAACTTTTTTTTTTACAAAGAATTCCAGAACTTTTCTGAATTACACAGAAAAAGTCAAGGTTGGCTAAAATCCTCAGCCACAATATTCTTAGAACCATTTTCTTTACCAGACCCTGGACATCCTATTCTTCAAAGATTACTTCATATAATTTTGAGAATAATTCAATATTGATTGTGTTCTTTCAAAATATGAAAAAAATTTTGTTTCCTAGTAAGTTGGAATTTAAGAGGTCCTGGTTGTGCCATAGTCTGTCTCTCTCCCTCCCTCTCTTTGATTGCAAATAAATAAACATAAACTTTTATAAATTAGTATGAAAAATCTCAAACTTATGCTAAACTTAGAGGGAATACTATAATGAAACCCTTTGTCCTCATTAAAATATAAAATAATTCACTGTGGCCCTTGTTTTATTTATATCCTTTCTTATGCTTTTCTACTATACAAATGGATTTGGTCATGAAATCCAGATATTGAGAATTTGAAGTATAATCCAGCTGGATTTCAAATTTCTCTTTTTCTATCTCCCCGCCTTTCTGTCGAACTTTGAATCAGCATCTGAAAAAGATTCATATACGACAGAGTTGACATATCTTTTGATCAATAGATTCTGCCTCTTTCTATTATTTATTTAAAATACATTTATTGTAGAAATTGAGTCATTTATTCTATGGAGACAAATAAGTTTTGCTGGTTGTACCCCAAGGTACAATGAAAAATGTTCTCTGGTCTTTCTGTTTGCTTCTATTCACTGAGCAAGACTAAAACTGTGGTGAGTCCGATTTACATTTTGTAAATAAAATTGCTTCATAGGCAATATGCATTTTCATTAGGAAATAGAGTTTGGTCTCTCTTTTGGTGGTAGTGGCTTCTAAGTTTGCTTATGCTGTCCTAAAAGAATACCACACTTAGTGTTTAAACCATTGAAGAATAAGCTACAATTTCCTGTGCAAGTAATGGGTCAGTATTTGCTAACTTATTATTCATGGTGACTTTATGAATTGTAACTAGCACAAATAATGAGAATAAATGGAGCCCATTGTGACTGTATATGTGTGCACATATGTGTGTAGTTAGCACCTCTGTTCTCAGATTAATAATAGTATACCACACATATTCTTCTCTGCCTTGATTTTTAGAGTAGTATTAAATCTTAGAGCTCATTTCTTGGCAGGATCTAGAAATACTTCTTATCCTTAATCAACTATGAAGAGTTGGGTGTGATGTTATTCAAATCACCCCTCATTGATAAACATTTATTTTTAAATTTTAATTTATTTTACTTAAAATATATATACTTAATATATTATATTATATATTATATTAAGTAAAAATATATTTTACTTAAAATATATATATATATATATATATATTTGTATATATATATATACAAATAACTATATAAATACCTTTGTAGATTTTTGTGTCTGTATACTTACATAAATTCCTAAAAGTCATGCTACTAGGTCAAAATATGAATACTAAATGTCATAGTCAACCACAGGCCGCTGTGATGAATCTTCAAACCAGGCACAATTTGGGGGAGGAAAGTATTTATTGAAACTACAGATTGAGGGGAAGTTCCATAACAGCGAAAGAGGCTTTCACAGGTCCGAGCAGAGAGAGAAACCCATTACCAACACCATACACACAGAACAGCAAACAGGCAGGAGGGGCAAAAGAGAGTTTCTTTCCCTTTATATGGGCTTAGGGTGGGGTCTTGCAACCCTACCCCAGACTTAATGGCTTCCTGAGTCTCTGGAATTTCCTTCCTGCATGGCCCACACAGGAAAGGATGTTTACTTCTAGCTTCTTTGAGCTTCTTTACATCATGCCCCCTACTGAGAGGCTGCCTTCCTGTAAACATCCTCAGAGACCCACCCAAGATTACTTGAAAGGTCAAATTGACAACAAAACTTAATCATCACACTACATATTTAATTTTATTAGATATTGCAAAAGTCCCCTACTCTGAGTTTATACTATTTTATTTTCAATTGGTAAAGAAGTACTCATTTCCCCACAGCCTCAATCAAAAGGTTGTTTTTGTGTTATCAAACCTTTGAATGTTTGAAAATTTGATGGATGAGAAACAAAATCATAGTTCAGTCTTAACAACTGTTACTTTGATGAGTGAGAAAAATATATTTTTATATATTTAAAGATCTATTTTGTTGTTGTATCACTAGCATGAATTAAGGGAGATTAACTTTAAGGATGCATGGGAAAAGTAGAAGTGTTTCCTGCTTAGGACTCTGAACGCTGTGTACCCAGACATAGATCCCTGAACCCGCACTGTGAACCTCCATGGAGAACATGTACCTCCACTGTGTGTCTCCATGTAGCAGTAGCTCTGAGTTCCAATAATTTTGAAGTCTTCTGAGCTTATGGTTTTGTAATTTTGCATATCAGTTGGGTTGTTTCAAGAACCACCCAGAGAGCTGGTAGGTCAGTATATTTGAATGTGTCTGTGAGGGCATTTCTGGATGATGTGAGCACTGAAATCTGAAGAGTGGATAAGGAAGACACATCCTTCCCAATGTGTGTGCGCATGACACAGACCGCTGAGGTTGGCTCACAAAGAACAAGGTGGCAGAGAGAGAGGTGAATCCTCTCTCTCCTTGAGCTAGGACAGCCACCTCCTGCTCTCAGATTCTGGAATGCTTGGTTCTCTGGCCTTCTGACTTGGACTGAATTTTACCACTGGCTTTCTTCCTTCTCTAGCGTAAAGATGGTGTATCATGGGACTTCTCAGTCTCCATAATTATATGATCCAATTTTCACAATATATCTTCTCATATTTTTCTATTGCCCCCCGAAACCCTATTACAGTGATGTAATAGTTTCCTGTCTGTTTCACTCTCCATCAGTGTCTCCCTAGTACATTCCGGATGGCTAGCACTCAGGATTTTGCTACCCCAGGGATCCTGCCTCTCGTTCTTCCCCTGCCTCTTTCTGCATCTGCCAATTGTACTCTGGACTCACTGTCTTGCATGTAATTTTAAAATCCCTCAAGAGAGGAATCTGTGGATTGGATTAGCCACTAACTACTGGGTATAAAATATCTTTGCTGTAAAGTGTTTTGGTTAGGTTACTGACAAATGTAAACATGGCTATCCTTGGGATCAGGTCAGGGTTATAGTCAGGTCTCATGATACAAAGCAGGGAAACTTAGGAGAAAGGAAGTTCTCAGGAGAAGGATGTGTGCAAGGCTACTTATAGTTGGCTTGCATAGTATAAACAGAAAAAAGAAAAAGGATTATTGAATTAACATGTTCATTGTACAGATGAAGAAACTGAGGATCAGAGGCACTAACTAATGCACAGTTTACTCATCCGCAAGCCAGGACTCAGCCCTTGCAGTTGAGTACAGTACATTTGGATCCTTGGTATTGGCCCTTATTGGAACTTTGTGTGTAATTAAAAAATATTTTATTTATTTATTTGCAAGCAGAGAGAGAGAGAGAGAGAGAGAGAGAGAGAGAGTGAGAGAGAATAGGTGTGCAGGACCTCCAGCCATTGCAAACAAACTCCAGATTCATGTGATACTTTGTGCATATGGCTTTACGTGGGTACTGGGGAATGAACCCCAGATCAGTTAGGCTTTGCAAGCAAGTGCCTGAACTGCTGAGCCATCTCCCTAGCCCTTTGTTTGTACTTTGATCTTGCTGTTTTGTCTTTGAGTATATTTAGTGTCCACATTTTTTGAGAATAATTATCTGAATGAGGATTACACCTTAGTAAGTGAGAGTCTATTAAAAGGCACATTTTCTTTTGGAGTGTTCTATATTAATCCAACTAATTCATTAATCGACCTTCTACCCCGTGCAGTTGTGCCAGATCAAGTGTCCCTTGTATTTTTCTAGATAGATTCTTTCTGTTCACATTTTATAATGCACTTAGATATAGACATAATTTTTGTTATTTGTTGGCAAATTTTGTCTATCAGCATTCCTTCCATTTTTACCTCTTGTGCAATTCATAACCTCAAGAACAGATCCAGTATGCCCACTGAGGAGGGCCCCCGTGGGCTGGGAACAGAGAGGAGGGAGATGGGGGTACCATCACAAGATTTGCTCTTACAGTGTATGTAATTATCAATAATAAAGATATTTAAACATTTTTATTTATTTTCAAGGAGAAAGAGATGAGAGAGCGAGAGAGAGGAGAGAGAGAGAGAGAACGAATGAATATGGGCGCTCCAGGGCCTCCAGCTGCTGCAAACGAACTTCAGAGCATGCACCACTCTCTGCCTCTTGGCCCTCTGTGGATACTGGGGAATCAAAACCAGGTCGTTAGACTTTGCAGGCAAGCACCTTAACCGCTGAGCCCCCATTTCCTTTTTAAAAACTTTATAGTTATTAAATTCAATTTCCCAGTAATGTGTGCTAAATATAAATTATCCAAGATTTTATTCCTTTGATAGTTTTTCCTGATTATGACTGTAGTTGTTGCCAGTTGAATTTGATTGTCATTATTAATATTTCTTCTTTTTAGTTTTTACTTCTTCCTGTAATAGGGCTAGACATGGCCTAACAATGCTATCTAAATATCTAATCCTGTTTACTTCTTTTAAACATACTTTTTCTCTCTTTTTTTTTTGCTTTTTGAATTTTATAATATGCTCACTAACACATGCTACTTCAGTTATTTTTATCTAAAATGAACTTTTTGGTCTTTGGAGTTGTCATTGTATTTCTTGTAATGCTTTCTGTCACTAATTTTAATTCTAAGTTGGAAAAAACCAATCATTAATATTACGTTTTCAGGTCAGAGAAAAGAAAACTTGACGGACAAATCTTCAGGTTTGGTGGAGTGAGTGTTAGAAAGCATTTCATATGTTTGGGGGTCTGAATGTTGTAGATGCTCAACCCAAGCTGCATCCTGTGTCAATTGACATTGTTAACTTCTCCTTTATGTGATTTGGGTCCATTATTCAGACACTTTACTCCACCAGACATTACTGGAGAAGAGGGATCATCCTGAATTTGTGGATAAATATTGGGAAAAAAGTCTACTCATGTAAACGCAGCAGCTCCTACTTGCCTCTGCCGTGGAGACAAGCTGTTCCTTTCCTGACCTTGGCTCCCAAGGTCTCTGCTGTCTTGGGGCTTGGGCAAGGGCGAGGAATGAATGACCTTTCATCTTTCTCTAGAGCGATCCAAGTTCCCCTAGGCTTGGAAAGACTCCCAGGCTTTTCTCCATTTCCTCTACAGGGAAAAATCTCCCTACAGGCTTTTCTTGTCTGTAATCCAAGGACTATGCGTCAAGACACTTGGAAGACATAATCCCATGTCTCCCAAATGCCCCTAACTTCAACTCTGAAAACAGTTGCATTCGGTTCAGCCCAGCCCATGGTATCCACTGGGATTTGTCACATTCAGAACACCAGAACTTGAGCATGGCCAAGAACTAGAAAAAAAAGTAAGAAAGACCATAAAGTTGCTGTCAACTTTTGTTATGAATTTAGCATCAAATCTTGCCTGATTCTAGCTGTGGAATTCTCTGGGGTGAAAGTGCTCTGTGGCCTTGTCCTGAAGTGACCTTTCCTGCATCTATATTCAGTAGGTTATAGTAAGGTAAAGGACAAGACATACTAACTCTCTTGAGGATGCCTGATTGAGCCTGAGAAAACCCACACTCCTTTGTCTCATTTTTCCATGGAAACATGGAGTTTAATGTGCGGGTCCTTCTAAAACATCTGCATGAATTTGTTGGCTGCTGACTCTGAGAGTGAAGCTATGGATAAAACTGTGGACTTCACTTTCCCCATCTGCTCCTGATCCCACTTTGTATCTGGACTTAACCCTTCCTATTTGTCTCATTGCATTTCCCTTGGTTATAACTCAGATGTTCCTGTTGGCTTGGGATAGCTTCCGGTAAAGTCCATGTCCACTACTGGTTTGCCCCAGTCTTTGGATGTGAACCAGAGAGACTTGAAGGGGTTGTTTGTATTTACCCAAATCTCTGTCTTCCATTACTGGTCCTATGGTTTAGCCTTTAGGTGTAACTAGATGAGTATTTTTGTGAATTATCTAGTTCAAAAAAAAAGACTCAGAGTGTCATGAGTTTTAATAAGATCTTAGAGTCTTGGAGAAGACTGTCTTTTAATTCTGACTCTACCCTTGAGGGGTCTGTTCAGAGTCATACAGCAAGTGAAGGCTGAATATTTGTCATTTGGAAAGAAAGAGCTTTAAGAGAATATAAATTAGAGTTATAAATCTGAATTAAAGACTTGTGATATTCACTTTGTTATTGTGTGTGTTAGACCCATTATAAAAGTTATCAAGTTTTGGGTCTTGTTTACCTCTGATCATCACAGACCCTAGATGAGCTCTATAAATCTTATTTGAATTGTTCTTTGTATGAGTTATAAATATGAGTTAATGCCTTGTGATTTGGCCAACCGTACTGTATCTAATAAGTACCTTGCAGACACCTTTTATTCTCATCTCCTTTGTGGTAGAAATATGGGTTCAGAAAAATAATAATTTAAACTTCTTATTTCCATATATGAACTGTGTGCTTACATTTCTGTGTGCTCCAGTGAAATAAAGGCTAAATAAAAATAGTTATGAAGATTGAGTATGCAAAATTTCTCTTTTCTGATAGGCAATCAATGAATAGTGCTATTATTTCACAGCTATTATCTCATTTGTTTCTTACCCTGTTATACTTTAAGGAAGTGAAAAAAATATCATGAATGGCTAAATGAGTTCTGCATTCACTTAGACTTTGAGGAGACAAATCCAGACCAGGACCCAGGGCTACTGACTTCTCATCCTGTGCTTTCTAGAAAACCTATTTGAAACAAAAAGATAGAATTGGGCATTTTAGCTCTATCATTTTCTCATTGTGTGTTTGGGACTAAATCACTTCATGTTTCAGCTTGGAAAACAATAAGATATAAGGTCTGTTGAAGATGAATTTCAGTTGTTTAAGGCAATATGATTTTTTCTTAATCCATAAAGTATTTAAGAATCATCCAAGACTTCCTAACATGTTTGGAGCTAGAAATCAAAATGTCAATTTTAATAAAGTTTCTCTAGGTAATTTTAGTGTTTTTCCACCTACCCCAAACTGCTACCTGCTTATGGTTATGGAATTTTATGGAATTGTTAATGATTATTATTCTTTATGATGGTTTATATTGATTGTCAACTTGATATAACCTAGAATTACCTGGAGCGGTTATCTTTAATTTAGCCTCAGGGTTGTCTCGGAGTGATTACCTTGATTAGATTAATTGAGGAGAGATGACCCATATAAACTGTGAGTAACACATCCCATGGGCTGGGATCCTGGACTATGTAAAAATGAGAGAACCAGTTGAGCACCAGCATATGATGATGAGGTACCAACTTCTTCTCCTTCCATGTTCTCCCTACCATGATGGAACTTCCCCTTGAAATGAACTCTCCTTCTCTAAGCTGCTTCTGGTCAGGTGTTTTATCCCAGCAATGGGAAAGTAACTGAAATGGTATTCTTGATGAGTCTATATTTTATCAATAACTTAAGAAGCTTATAAATCTGATGTGTTGTGGGTAAAAGAGAAACAATATCTTCAATCAGATGATATGGGACAAGTTGTAACTAGCCAGTGGTGGCCCTGTGTAGGCAACACAAACCCTTTGAAAAACCATTCTGCTCCATTGTAAAGCAGGTAGATTGGTGCTCAGGATTAGACCAAGAAGCAAATACAGTGACATTTTTTAAATCTTTCATTCTGGGAAGCATAAGCAGAGAGACCCCAAGGCATTTGTTGAACAGCACAGAGCACATATGTGATAGTTGGAACCAGAACTCAGGTCTAGTGACTCCAGGGTAATAGCTCTTTGCCTCCACACCATCTTTGGTGATTTGGATTGGTTATTCCCTATGATCTCATTTGTTCTGAGTGCTGGGTCCCCAGCTGATGGCAATCTGGGAAGGTGTGTTGCTGGGGATGGGCTTATGGGTGTTATAGCCAGATTCCCTTTGCCAGTGTTCGGCTCACTCTCATGCTGTGGTGTTCTACCTGCTGTGCAGAAGTGAGGTCCAGCCTTTGCTCATACCATGTTTTCCCCTACCATCATGAAGCTTCCCCTTGAGACTGTAAGCCAAAATAAACTCCCATAAGCAACTTTAAGAATGTAACACAGCAACACCATCCTTTACTCATTCAGTACCTATTGGGCACCTACTCTGTGGTAGATGCTCATCTATGAGTCTGGAACATACCAGAGAATAAGCAGGCATTGAAATCATGGGGCTTTCACATTGGAAGGTGAGGCTTTCTATGGAAAGAAATTAACAAAGAAAAATATAGATGCTGATCAGGAATGTCGAGGCAAAGGGGGGGGGGGCAAATGCCATTTCAAATTATAGCTTTGGTTTCTTTGAGAAAGTGACTCTTGGGCAGTTACCTAAAGAAGGTAAAGAAAATACTTGCACACCTATACTAGTTCCAACCAACCTTTCGAAGGAAGCTTAGACTCCCAGCTCTTCACTTAGGTGGGACAAGAGAAGGCTCTGCAGCTTGTAGGCCATTGGAACTTGCTATCTATGGCTTGACCCAAGGGCATGAGGTTTTCCTGTGATTCGGTGCCTCCTCTCCTGCACAGGTGGTTCTGTCTTCAGGCAAGGGTGGGTGAAACCAGCTCACACTTATGGGGAGTCAGTGATGGGTATTAAAGGCATTTATTCTCATCTGCTCGCCTTGCTGGTAGCAGAGCCCAGAAATGCAACTGATTGGCTGTGGGTGAGAAAAGAAACAAGGATGTCTGGCATGGTCAGCATCCACCTGACCGGAAGTGATGTGCCCAAGAATCTTATGCTAGTTCTGTTGGTAAAGCTAGCCCCAGGGATCTGGAGATGGGTTAGGATTTGAGCAGATCTGGTTCTATAGCTCTTGGCTGTTTCAATCTCTGAGACTGGATTGACTACTCCTGAGTTTCTGTTCCCTTGTCTTTAGATAAAATGAGTGTTCACGTGGATAGAGAGAAATGTAGGTGCTAGCACCTGGCACTCAGTATGTGCTCAGGAAGACTTAAGTCTGCACTTATGGACTCTTCTGTATGGGACCCATCTTTACTTCCCAAGAGTGCATTCAAGTCTGGGGTTGCTTAAGACCTGGGTGCTTACTGTATCTTCCCCTTCAGACACAGGTCCTGAGGAAGGATATAAGTAGTGCTTTATAAACCCTGGTGAATCCCCTAGAGTGACTTTAGAGGATAGTCTGGATTTTTAAAATTTGTTTATCTTACTGTTTTGTATTCCTAAAGGCAGTAATGGCTTTATCCCATCCATTAAGCATCTACAGGCAGAGAGAGAGAGCTGTGGAGAAGGAAGAACTCTGGCCACAAGTCCTGGCTCTGCCACATTCTTACATTGTGATTTGAGCCAGACATTTCTGAGTCTCTCTTCTCATCAAACTTAACATGGGTCAGGGCAAGGCCCATGTTTTGTGGGAATGAACTTTTACAATTCTGGCCCCCCTATTAAGAAAAACAATATAAAGTTCTTAATATAAAAATAGTATAAAATATAAAATTAGGTATAAAATTTAAATCCAGGATGAGAAAAGATGTCAGTATAGCCTATAATTTTAAAAAGTCATATAATTTAGAAAAATAGTGAACTTTTCAAATTATTTAACTAACTGACAGATAATGTGGTGGTTTGGATCAGATGACCCCCATAAACTCCTGTGTTTGGAATGCTTGGTCCCCAGCTGATGGCACCTTGGGAAGGGGAGCCTTGCTGGAGGAGGTGTGTTGCTGGGGGTGAACCTTGAGGGTTCTTAGGCCCTAGCTTGCCAGTGCTATCTGCTCACGCTCTCTCCTGCTACTGTTTTCTACCTGTTATGGCAGAGATGTTTAGCCTTTGCTCATGCCATGATTCCTCTCAACACTGTAAGCCAAAATAAAAACTTTCTCCCCATCAACTGATTTTGGTTGGGTGCTTTGTGCCTGCAATGAGACAGTAACTGCAACAGATATTTATGCTTTATTTCCTATACTCTTTTTTTGAGAGATAGGGCCTTTCTATGTAGCTCTGCCTGTCCTCAAACTCACTCTGTAACTCAAGGTGACCATGAACTTGAAATACTTCTGCCTCAACCTTTCAAAAGTGCTGGCATTACAGACATCCTTCTGTATGCTACACTCTCATATATTTTTGAGTGATAGTTCTCTTTGTGTAGGACAATGACTGCAATTTTTCATGTCTATAAAGAGAATGGAAATAGATCATATTCCTTCTTCTTGTATGCTGAGCAAAGTTTAATTATGACTGAGAATATTGGGAGCCTATTTTATTGTCACTTTCATGTAATTGTTTAACAATGTCAATTTTGGAAAAGCTTTCTTCTATTCTTAGCATTTATACTAAAGAAGTGCTTTCCAAATGACAATATTCTTCAAGTGGTTTGCCAGTCATGTCCTTCCTTGTGGTTGTCAGTATGTCCATCAGCCCAAATATACCACTACTTTCATGATGCCCTCCTCTTCCCCTACTAGATAATAATCTGGAGGCTTATTTATTATTTCTACTTCTATTTAGCTCATTTTTAAGGCTTAAACACATTTGTTTGTGATTTGAATTTTGTTTTTGTTGAAATTGCATTCCAATGTCAGAATAATTTCTGTCAATGTCATAGATCATTTACTTGAATCTTCTCTCAGTTCTGCTATGAATTATTGACATAGAGTGTGTGTGTGTGTGTGTGTGTGTGTGTGTGTGTGTGTTGTATGTGTGTTTACATTCTCTGGCCTCTTGCTGCTGCAAGCAAGTACCAGATGCTTCTACCACTTTTGGGGTTTGGCTTACATGAGAGGCTAAGGAATTGAACCTGGCCTTCAGACTTTGCAAGAAAGTGCCTTTAACTGCTGAGCTATCTTCCCAGTCCCACAATTGTTTTAAAAAAGTAAACTTTTGGAAAATATATTTTACAATTTTTTTAATTCATAATGTAGCTTGTTGACCAGGCCTTTTGGGGTTTACTTCATTCTTCGAGGGGGAACCATGATGATCAAGCTAAAGTTATAAAGACTTTCCATCCCCAGCCTGCATTTATGAATCCCTGAAATGAGATGCTAGGTGTGTGGAACTCACCCAACAATTCATCTTTCTGTTATCTCCTCCCACCAAGGCTCCTTGATCCTTGAATTCTTTTCAAGTCCTTCATGGACCAACACTTCTGGTGCTTGGATTTAAAATGCCAAGCTGAACGCAATCTAACTTTAAAGAATTCTTTTTTTATTTGAAAACTCACTCTTCAGGGATAATTTTATAGTTTAAAAAATCCACAAAGGAAACTGATGTCTTTAAAATAGATAGTCTTTTAAAATAGATAATAGGCAGGTGTAACCTTCAAAATGTATGGTTGGCATTTCAGTTTGTTTTTCTTTTTTTTTTTATTAATTTTTTATTGTCCATAATGAGTTACATTATTTAACAATGAGTTGTTATCCCCAATTCCCCACTGCCCTCCCCTCCCCAATCTGCAGGATAACCTCCTCCATGGGTCCTCTGGATCAGTCCTTGTGACAGGGGACCATGGATAGCCTAGTATTTGGCCAGGTTCTCCTGGCCCTAGTATGTTGTTACTGAGGGGTGCCATGCCTCTGGATAGTCTCCCCCACCACGGCTCTCACAATCTTTCCGCCCCCCTCTTCCGCATAGTTCCCTGAGTCATGGTGGATGAGTATTAAGGGTGCTTTATTGTTGTGAGCTTAGGGGTCTTTGTGTAAAAAATCATTGGTTTCTGTTTCACTGGCTTATCCTGTGTTGATTGAATGTCTGTGGCTGTGGGTCCCACTGGTTCATCCCATCATTCTCTGTGGGGTTCCATATGGCGCCTCCACAATATGACTGTGGTGGCTCCTCTCTTGCCAGGATTTCAGCTATCAGCATATGGGCGGTTGGAAGGGTTAGATGGGCCCCAGCTCTCTTATTGCATCCTGAAAAACACAAACATAATCTCCATCGGAGAGTGAGGTCAGTGTAGGTTAACAAATATACACCATTCTGGATTACCTAGATTCTATTTTTAGTAGTCTCCCTGTCAATCGCTCCCATATTGTATCTTGTCTTGGGAGCCCAAGAGTGCAGGATCTGGTGCCTATCGCCCTGCAACCCAAGTTCCAGACAAGGGCTCCCCCTCACTGAGTGGAAAATTTGGTCGAATTTGAAAGCTGTTGATTGTCTCTCCCAAACTCAGGCTTCCCCATTACACAAGTGCTCCTTTCTTGGTTCGCTGTTCTCTCCCATTAGGAGGTGTGGTCAGCCTACTCATGGCTGCAGATTGTGTTTCATGTCAGTGGTCTCTGTTTACTCCAGCTTTTGTTGATCAGTTTCCCCTGGCAGCCTGTGCAGTGCCTTCCAGCACTACACTTACTGCCTTCTGGGAGCTGGATACCGTTCAGAACCTCGAAGTGTCTCTCGATGCTGGTCGATGGCTGTTTGTGGTTTCTTCAGCAACAGGTTTTTGCCTCAGGCCTGGGGAGGGCACTCAAAGGCTTTGACAGAATTCTGTCTTGTTGTTGGAGCCTCATGGGTCACTTTGGTCAACATCTCAGTGAGGGAAGGAACCGGTGGTTGGAGCCAGGGGTTGTCAGACTGATCTAATTGTTCATAGGCTTAGACTCTCTCCCCAAACACTCGTGGCCTCTCTTGCCAGACAACTCCCACTACTTTCTCAATAGGTTACAGTATGCTCGTGAGGATTATATGTTTTGGAACCTAATATGGTTTACTCTCATGCTTAAACCATTCCCCTCCCCCCATCCCTTGACTCTCATTCATAATCTCTTACTTCTTTCTACTAGTCTGCGTAGAATTTATGGTTATCCTGGTTAAGGACCGCATATGAGGGAGAATATGTGGCGTTTGATTCTCTGTTCTTTTGAGTGTTCACTTAGTAAGATCTGCTCGAAGTCAGACCATTTTTTTCTAAATTTTGATATGTCGTTTTTTCTTTCAGCTGAGTAAAATTCCATCGTGTAAATATACCAGAGTTTCGCTATTCATTCCTCCATGGATGGGCATTTGGGTTGATTCCAATTCTTAGCTATTATAAATTGAGCTGCTATTAATATAGTTGTACAAATGTTTCTGTGTCTAGATGTGACATCTTGTGGGTAGATGCCTAGTAGAGGGATAGCTGGGTCCATTGGAATTCAGTTTGTTTTTCTACATGCAGTTAATTCAACGCTGATGATTCCAAGGGGGTGCTGGCAAAGGGAGTTATTAGCTCCGGAAAGTCTCCCTAGTATTCTGGGCAGAGTTAGAGATTCCTGGTTTCTTTCCAGGCTACCTCCCATTGCACTGTGTTCATGCCCCGTAGAGTACCGTCTACCTCTTCTGTGCTTCCCATACTAATTGTGAGCTTTGCAAGGTCTTCATCTGTGGTCCTCATCACTCATTGGCCCTCGCTCCCCAGGCAGGCTCACCAGATCCTTCTATCTAGATGTTCCCCTGCAGAAGATCCTGGCATTTCTGAACACAGCCTAGCAGTGTGTGTTGGAGGGGTGGGGGCATTATCTGTAATTTACTCTTGGGGATCAGCTATTCCCAAGTTGCTTTCTAGGCGCTGAGGCAAACTAACATACAAAAATCCATTTAAGGGAGAAAGGATTTATTTGGGCTAACATTTCTAGAGGGTAATGATCATCATGGCAAGGAAGGCATGGAGGCAGGACTGGTCACATTCAGTCCAACAAGAGAAGAAGCAGAGTAGAGTGGTGAATGCCACCTCTCAGCCAGAGATTTCCTTTTTCATCTGGGAGCTGGTTGCCATTGTGGATCTAGAAGGATCTCTTGGTGTTGTTTGATGACACTCTGTGATTTCTTCAGCAATAGGGTCTTACCTTAGGCCTGGGGCAGGTATTCAAGAGCTTTGACAGCGTCTGTCATATTTTGGGGACCTTGTGGATCTCTTTGATCAACAGCTCAGTGTGGGAAGGAAGCAATGACTGGGACAGGGAGATGCAGGCCTGAGCAATTATTCTTGAGGTTAGGCTTCTTCCCATTCTATTCATGGCCTCTCGTACCAGGTGGTGCCCTCAGCTTCCTCAGGAGCTTGCTGTATAAAAGCTAGGATTTTATGGTGCCAATTCATTATTAGTTTAGTTTACTGTATGATTCCCCCCACTCTTCCATCCTCCCAATTCTTTCCATTCCCTTTTACAATCTCTCTGTGTCTTCTTTTTCTTCTTTCCTTTTGTAAGTTTTCAATTTTTGAGACAGACTTAAACTTGAGGTCTTCCTGCCTCATCTTTCCAAGTGCTGAATTACAGGTGAGTGCCAGAGTTAAAGGTGTGGACCACTATATCCAGCCTGCTTAACTTTTTCAACTCTTGTGTTTTCCTTTTCGTTAAACCCAACTAATGCTAAACTGCTTTAACCTAGATTACATATTATTTCTCTGGATGACCTTTACAGAGATCCTAAGACCAGAGAAGGCTCCTTTTGGTATTTCTCTACTTTGCTATTGGTTTGCACTTCAAACTTGTTAGTGTCTACATTGTCTCTACTGTATGTTCCAAAGGGCAGAGGCCAGAACTGTCTCATTCACTGCCATTCCTTTGTCAATTCATTGCTCCCATGTCATAGGTGCTACAGACTTATTGAATTCATTTCTCTTAATACACTTTCTTCTACTAAAGATAATGTGATGGGAGACTTTGTCAGAGTACAGAGGTTGTACCCGAATGCACATGAAATGTCCTTTCACCATCTTTCATGTGGCCTGGAGCTCAAGTGAAGACTAGATGAAGAAAGTGTGTAGTCTTTTACCTCACCCATCACAATAAAGCAATACTGTCATAAAACTTGCAAATTACTCAACAAATGTTCATTTTGCACAATGCCTTTATCCTTCTGTGCATCATTCAACAAGCTCATGCCAGACAATGGTCAAGAGAGAAGAAAATAAAGATTAATAACATCGGGGCTCTGCCCTGGAGAACGCTATGCTTCAATGTGAACTAAGTTTCTAGTATGTTTAAAACATTTCGCTGGTGCTGGTGCTTCACCAGATGTGCAATGTTATACCCGTTGTTTAGAGACACACAAGCTCACAATTGTGAACAGAGTAATAAGGGCCATGGGAAGACAGGTACTACGTGTGAGAGATAAGGGTCTTCCAGCACAGCCAAGGAAGTGTCAAGGAAGACTTTCAGGTTGCGGGAAAGTTAAGCAGGAGCCAATTAAATAGAAAGCAGGGTCGTTGAAACCATGAACTTGTGCCTCATCCACCATGAAGAGATGGCTGTGTGGTGAGATGTGCTTAGGGGAAACCCCTAAGAGCTGAGCTTCTGGGTAACTGGGGACCGATGTGTCCTTCTGGAGAGGGTGTGTGGGCATATTCACCAGGCATGGAGAGAAGCAGAGAGAGCAGCAGGATGCAAAGCTAGAAAGGTCGGTCAGTGCTGGGCTGAGCTTGGGTTTATTCTATTAGAAATGAGGCTTCTCCAGAGGTAAGGATGCCAGCAGAGGCCGAATGCAATCTCTCTGACTGAATTGATTTCTGTCTATGCTCTCAACCCACTTCCCAACCCTCCACCAGCGGTGTTCACAGCACCCCAGTGAGAACCAGCTCTCCTCATTTCTCCTTTCTTTTCTCCTTCCTGCTCTTCTCCAGTGAGATTCTAGGTGTCAAAACTCTTCATAAATGCTGACAAAACAAACATTCGATGATGGTCTTCTGGGAGGAAACCACTGACCTTAGAGAAAAGATGGTTGAGCTCTTTAGCTCTGAACCAACCAAGGGTCTGGATAGTAAGATGAGGACGCACAGGACCTCTGCATTTTGACTCAACTCTGGCTGAATCAAAGCTTCCAAGCTTTCCTGACGTTATGAGCACCTCACACCCATCAAGGAGTTTCCTGAGAAAGAAATAGACTCTCTTGAAGTAAAAGGCACCAGCAACTACCTGGGTCTGTGGAGTCTGCAGACGTGTGTGCTGGGAAAGGTGTCCTTCACATCAGCACTGTCTCACCAGGCTAGAGTGACATGTCTGCATACAGTAAGTGCTCATTAAATTTGTGATGGAAACCATGACTATGGGGGGTAGACATTACTGTGGGCAGGAGCTGCCTCACTTTCCATGGCACGTGATCATAAGGAGAGCAGACACCTGTTCAGTGTGGAATCTTTGGGTGTTTGGGGGGGGGTCTGGAAGGGAGATGCAAACTAGAGTAAGAATCCAAAAGACCTCAGACAAAATTCCCCTTAATCTGATGGAGAATTTGCGGGGAGTTTAAGGTAGAACACTGACACCTAGTGGTAGAAGAAAGACCTCCTAAAGGCTTTCCAAATCAACAGTGGTGTGGGACTCTGAGGACATCTGTGGACACCTGCAGCAGAATATGGGTCCTTCGGACTCCCACAGGACCTCGGAGCTCTGCTGGGGTCCAGGCCTGATGGTGGGAAACAGAAACATCACGCCTGCTTTAATACCACTGTATTGTGCACTTGACCTTCTGTTAGAAGGGTAGCTCTCCTGAGAAATGTTCTTACTACAACCCCCCTCCCCACGCACCCCCATAACAAACCCCATTCTTATTCTTAGGAAGCTCTGCACTAGATAATTAGGAGCCCAATCTCAACCCTCTCTGAGACCAGAGAGGGAAAGATGTGTCCAAGGACACACAGCAAATTAGTCTCAGAGCCAAGACCATAATCTAGGATTCCAGAAAGAAGCACTTCCCAGTCCACCAGCCTCCTTCTCCGATGGATTGGATGGGGGTGTGATACACAAAAGAAAGGTCGTCTTCCAGAGGAGCAAACTGACGGGAGAGAAGCTTGGGATGTGCTGCCTGGCATTCTCATGCTTCTTCCTGGCTGGGGGCCCCTCAGCGGTCTGTTTCCTCATCTGAAGGCCCCATAGGATGGTTCATGGCTACTTGATGATTCTCGCTAAGGCAGCAGTGGGAAAATCATCTGACGACCTCAGACATGTGTGCATATGGAGGGCAGAGGACTCCTTAAGGTGTCATCCAGTTTCGTTGAGGCAGGGTTTCCCATAGGCCTGGAGCTCACCAATTAGGCTCTACAGGCTGACCACTGAGCCCAGGGATCTTTCTGTTTCTGGCCCCTCAGCTCTGGAATTTCAGGCATGTGCCACAAACCTGGCATTTTTATGTGGATCCTGGGGATTCAACTCAGGTCCTCATGCTGTGAGGCCAGTACTGGACTGACTGAGCTATCTTCCCACCCTGTAAGGTCTTCATAAGCCATTCAAGTCGGTAATGTAGTAACTGCAAAAGGAAGGCACCAGGGCCATGTGACGAGCAGGAGGAGCCTGGGAGAGTGCTGGTAGAAAACTTACCCCTGGGGCTTCTCTAGGGTCTCTGTCTGAAGAGACTGCTGCTGGATGCTGCCTACTGGGATGTCTGTCCCAGAAGAGTGTTCACTGCCTCTGAGCCGCCTGGTGTGGAGGTCTGCTCTCTCCTGGTCCTAGATTTCCAAATGTGTTCTTCCTTTCAGCCCAGATGCTCTGTCTGAGTGACTTCCATTGACAATTCCCCAGCTCCCCTTCCCTGTAGGTAATTCCATGGCCAGAACAGGCAGGGAGCAGCTATCTCTTGCCTCCAGCCAAACATCAGACACAGCATGGAAAGAGAGCTTACTATCCGTTTACTCACTAGAAAGGAGACTCCGTGTCCAAGTGCTCCAGATAGGTGCTCTCAGTTTCCCCGGAGTCCTCTGCAATTTGTGCTCCGTTACTTATTTCACAGTTGAAACAACTCTGTCTTTATTTAGTGATGCTTTTCTACTCTTGAATATGTGGGTATCTTGGAGACAAATGAAGGCGTATAGAAAGTGATTAAATGTGAAATGGTGCATCATTAGTCATTGCAATTGCAAACAGATCTACATTTGATCAACTTGTACAACAACAATTGCAAATATTTGGGAGACATTTTTTCTGGGTCTTCTGGGTCTTGCATTATGCTAAGTACTTCACTACGCTAAGCACTTTATTGTGTTGAGTACTTCATTGTGCTAAATACTTTATGCATAGTTTATTATTTAATAAAACAACACTCTAAGGTAGACAGTTAAAAATCCTCGATTTGTGGTTGTGAAAACAGTCACAGTGATTTGCCCATACCATACAGCAAATTATAAAGTCCCTGAGGACATGGCTCTTGTCTTGTCCCCTGCCATCTGTCTCTGCTTGCCTGGTTCAATATAAGACACTCACAGCGATAATTTTTTTTATTTGTACCATTTTAATTAAGGATTAAAGAACTCTGTGATGATGAGAGAACTAACATCTTGATTCAATGTAAAAAAGGCAAAGTGATATTTGGAAATGTAAGGGGCTGATTTCCTTAGTAAGCATCAACAAGAAAAAAACAACTCAGCAGAAAAGTGGGTAAAGGTCACACAGAAAATCTATTGAGAGAGAAGGGATGGCGACCATGAAATGATGCATAACAGCATTCCAGATGACAGAAATGCCAAATGCAAAAACTGAGCTACTTTATCCTCTCAGATTGCTGAAGTCATTCAGGTTCCCTGGTACCAGTTTGCTTAGGAATGGGAATAAAGTCCCAAAATAGAATGCCTTCTAATGCTGCTGGGGAAGAATTGAGCTGTGGGATGTATTTGGAGAGTAATTTTGGCAGGAGTGGTAAAAAAAAAATGTCCATGTGAAATTTGAGTTAGCGATTTTATTTTTAGGAATTTATCTAAAGATGAAATATATAAGTTGGCAAATTCACATGCAGGGCTGTTTGTTGCAGTATTTGTGATCGCAACAAAAACCAGTTAGTCAATATTAGCTAATGGATTATAAAATTTTGTCTTTCATTTTGCCCACTGTGGGGTGTAGGAGTCAAAGAGAATGGAGCAGTATCTCTATGCTGATATGAGAAAGTCTCTAATATACTCTGATGGGAAAACATCTCATGTCTGTGAGTAGACTACAATTTTATTTGTGTAACATAAAGGCATTATGTCCATGCTTGTGGTAATCTAGGAAGGTTCTCATAGGACACCTAAGAAATGTAGGCTGATTCTGAGGAAGCGCTGAAGGATAGTGTCAGAAAAGGATGACTCTGATTTTCACTTCCTCTTCTTGACTATTTGAACTATTTCCCTCAGAGACATATATTAATTTTACCTTTAAAACCCCGTAGAATCAAACCGAAGAGAGAATCGACAGGGAAGAGGCTAGTAGAGTGCATT
The DNA here is from genome assembly GCA_004024765.1 of Zapus hudsonius. NCBI lineage: Eukaryota > Metazoa > Chordata > Mammalia > Rodentia > Dipodidae > Zapus > Zapus hudsonius. The sequence goes on from PVHP010003548.1 coordinate 53,750, forward strand.
CTCTCTTGTCATATCTTAACGCACAGTTGTTCCTTAACTGTCCTCATGTCCATCTAATAAGACCTTGCTCTTTTTTAGCATTAGGACTTCAGCATGCCCAGGAACCGTTTCCAAGGAAACCTGTCTATAATCAGATGCTATTGGCATGAACTCCTAATGGGCACAGACAGGCTCTTGTTCCCTAGCAACTCACTCAAATTCTCTCATTTAAATTAAAATCATACATTTCCTTAAAAGCCTGTCTGTTTATAGCAAGGATGTGAAAGGTCATTTATCCTCATTCATGAAATTCACCCTTGAAAAATGGCTCTGGTGAAGATGAGGTTTAAAAGCCTCCCCCTTACTCCAGGGTGCCCTCTTTGTCAAAGCATGCATAGGTCCCTCCGTCTCATCTTCATTGTGCCCAGTCTGAGCATCTACATTTGGCTTCCTCAGGTAAATTGTGTGAAATTAGGGAGGTGCTAGATTCCTGCTCTGTCTAGCACTAAGGCTCCCTCTCAAAAAATAGACAGAGTCAAATACAGAGAACACATTCATCATCTATGTATCATCTTTTGGCTGACCTGTGCTCAACGCACATGACATTGGCCCCTTTTCTGCCAAGTATTGACAGGATCCTACAGTGCTCTGGGCACCCCAATGCTGTGCTGGAGATATCACTCAGCATGGCATCTGTTCTGCTTCCTGGAATAAAGAGATGGGAAGAACGGTACACAGTGGTATACAACAGCACACACTGTAACATCCAAATGATCCATTGAGAATGGCAATGGTACTTCGGTGGTATTCCTAAAACAAAAATGAGGGAAAGTACATTCTGAATACAATTATGAGAAAATATCAGGAAACCATGAACTGAGGGGATTTTGTACCAAATAATGTCAAAACAGTCAAGGTCATGAAAAATAACAGCCACTGAAGAACTGAACATAGTTAAAGAGATTGTTGAGCACGACATGGTATATCTCCACAATTCCTGTTTGTATGGCAAGAGCCCTGGGTTGAAATATTTCTGTTGTTACTGGGCATTCAAACCTTCGTTGTTGGTGTATTCTCTATGATACTATGAGAAATAGCCCTAAAACCTGGGCTATTGGGGGAGGAAAAGGAGGAGTAGAGAGATCTGGGGAAGGAACAGGTACCCAAGGCAGGACTGCATGGGATCACTTAGTGTCTGGGAAGGCAAAGGGGTCTGTGAGCACTTGGGCTTGAGGAGCGGTTTAAGACCCCTAAGATTCAACAGACAGGCTACAATTCAATCTCATTTACTGAGACCTAAGTCCTTGCTTCCCTGAAAATCATAAGCAGGTCTCTGCCCAGTCATTCAGCAGTACTTATGGAATGAATGTCAAATGCTAGATGCTGTTCTAGGTGCCAGAACTATAGCTGTGAACAGAATTAAGAAGGCGCTTCAAGTCTAATGGGGAGGTTGCATGCAGGTAAAGAGATCCATCCCAGTTGACTGAAGGTCATGAGGGGGTTCTCAAAGAAGAGTCATTGTCTATCCTGAGATCTAAAGGTTGGATATGGATTCAGGAACAACGGGAAGCTTCTCTAGCAGCAAAGACATGTGATTGAATTTGATACGTATCCACTTCCCTGTAGCCCACACCATCTCTGATCTGATTTTATGATTTCCACTTTTCTGGTCTTAAAGCCCACCCTGCCAGGTTGGGTCCTGGTAAGCACAGAGATTCAGTTTCTGATGTTCTGGGTCTTCCTATCCTGATCCTTCTGAGCTGAGGCTGGGGAGCCTGGGTTTGGAAACAAACCAATATAGTTCATTCAGCTTGCTGATCTGTACAATGGACCAGAGGACTATTGTGAGGTTAAAGAAAATAATGCAAGTGTTAGAGTGACCTTTAATACCTTGTAAAAATCCAAGGAATGTTAATTATTTTCACAGTAATTATTCATTAAGTATAATCTGTGCCAAGTATTGTGACAGCCCCCCCCCCCCAAAAAAAAAAGAAAAAACCTTCTTCATTGTGAAAACCAGTGGCTGTCAAACACAGAACAGTCACAGGCTGAAAAACCTGTCAGGATCCTCATATCTGAACTTCAGTTTCTGCACCTGGTAATGGCACAATGAACACTACACTATTGGGGTGCTATGAAAATGAACTTTAAACTTGCTGCTTCTGACACTTGGAGTTCTCTCGCAATGGCTGGAGGCCAACTTCTCTGTAAATAGACAGGTATTACCTGAAAGAAGAGGCTGGAGGATCCAGATACAGGAAGCAAATGCAAGCACAGCAGGTGGGGAGAGCAGAGACTTGTTGAAGACGAGTCCCAGTTGTCTTGATGCTATTGCTAGATACTGAGCAGTGCCCAGAAATTTCTCTTTATATCATCCCAGACAGGAATTCAGAGGCTCCTTTACTTTGGTCATGTACCAAAGATTAGAGTTTCCTATTATCTTTCATGCACAAGCCACACACCATATTATTTATTTTCCCCAGTATTGATTCTTCAACCTAAGGATACTTGCAAATCAACCCAGCTGAGTTTTTCATCTTCTGGACTTTTCCGATTTCTTCCTTATCTGTTGCCTCTCTCACACTGCAATCATACTTTTCCAATGTTTCTAAACTTCGTTCTTACAGAGATAACAATTCTGTTTTTTTTCCCCACACTGGAACTTCATAATTTTATTCAGGATTTAATGAAATTATTTAAATCTGATAATAAATACAAATGAACAGATGTAGGCACAAACAAAATTGATTTTAAGTATTGCCAACACAGCTGTGAGCAATAGATGTTTTCCTTGATCAAACCCTAGCCAGACATCACTGAGCTATCTTTCTGATGAGGTTTCAGCCTTGGTCTATACAAGCTTAAAGAAAGACTAACATCATTTTTGATACCCCAGACCAACCCCCCAAGATAATCCTAATCCCTTTAATACCTAAGACAACTCAAGGCAGTCAAAAATGCTTACAAATCTTATAAATATTGAAAAATTACTAGCAGTTAATAAAATACTTGCTAAGTATTACAAATATTTGCTCAGTCAACACTTCAGCGTTAGTCCTCTGTCTTCTAGTCTTGTGTGAGTCAGAATTCTAACTTCAAAAATTAGCACATAGAAGGCACAGATGGCTTCACAAGATTTATTCTGATTTACCCTCTTCCCTGTTTTCTCTTCCCTGACTCTACTGAGACCCCATTCACCCCTTTCCTATTCCCTTATTCTTTTAGAATGCCCAGGCACCTTGCACAAGTTGAAGTTGACCTTGGTTTAATCTGGACTCTTTTCTCTATTTCAATAGTTATTGCTAGTTAAAATGTGTCTGTATCACTGTAAATCGTGCCAAGCTTTGTTTGTTTGTCACTGTGGAGTGGACCGTTAGCATGTGCCTTGAAGCATCTGGTGGTTTTACAGGACATGGAAAGCACCAGTGGAAGAACACAAGAACTATTTGTTAAGCAAAGGTCTCCAGGAGTGCTTTTTCAGATTCCACAACGCACCTCCCTTCCTTTGTCTCTGTCATTAGGTACTTGTCTTTTTTGGTCATCTTTTTGTCATTTCTTCCCCCCTTCTGGGTAATACTTATTCTTCATGACTTTCTTTAGTCAGCTTTCCTATTTTTGCTATGCTATCTTGCATCACATTTCCTAAAACAGTGTGTTAGATCTATGTTCCCTTTCACCAACCCTGTGAAGGAAGCTGAAGTGAGAGACACTGAGTTCCCTGCGATCACCTCCTTGTGATGGTTAATCCTGATCTTCAACTTGATTAGATTCCAAGACACCTAGGAGATTAGTTAATCCCACTTCTGGGTGGGATCATCAGGGCATTTCCAGTGACACGTGAGAGAGCAGGTGAGAGGGGGACTTCCCCAGTGAGAGCATCTGTTACTGCTGATGCCCATAGACATCACCGGCTTCTTTAGCCCTTGGGCATAGACTCAAACTAGTGATTCTCCAGGGAGCTTCCAGGCCTTCAGCCTCACACGAGTCTGCATCACTGGTTTCCTTGCTCTGAAGCTTCTAGGTTCTTCTGTGAACAGCTACAAGGTTCTGGGACTCTCCAGCTGGCAGCCAATGATTCCCCATTATTTCCCCCTTTTCCTGCCCCATCTCCCTGCTCTTCACACTGTATGGATACATCATACACATACACTCATTCTCTTGCTTTTGTTCTTCTGGAGAGCTCCAGCGAATGCACTGCTACTCTTATGAAAGTACATCCCACGTTTCCACATTAAGATAGTGATGCCTTTGTCTCTTTCACGAGCACTAGAGCATCTTCACGGCATGTCATAGTCAACTTCGCTTTCCTAGGACTGAGCCCAGTGCCTGACACAGAGAAGCTTTTCACCAAAGATTTTTTTTAAAAATAATTTGAGCCAGGTGTGGTGGGGCACACTTTAAATCCCAGTACTTGGGAGGCAGAGGTAGGAGGATGGCCATGAGTTCAAGGCCAGCCTGAGACTGCATAGTGAATTCCAGATCAGCCTGGGCTAGAGTGAGATTCTATCTCGAAAAATCAAACAAAAAAAATTGTAACAGTGATATGTATAAGGTCCAATCTCATCGAACTGTAGTAGCCAGAGAATCAACCATAGTTTAGTAACAAAGCTTAAATGAACATAACTACATTAAACTTAAAGTAGCTTTTTTCCTAGACTTTCTCTTTTTAAATGCACAGTATTTTTATTGTTCTTTATTAATGTATGTACTTGGTTTTGGTTAACCCTTCCTTTTCCCTTCCCTATCTCCCTGCTCTCTCCTCTGCTTTCACCCCCCAAGTCCAATATTCCCCATCTGACTTTCATGTAACTCAAGCTCTGCTGCTTTCCCTATACTAGATCTTATTCTAAACTTTCTTATACTTAACCTTCTCAATACCTGGTTCCCACAGTCACTGGCTTGGAGGAAAGAACAAAGAGAATCACATCTAAATGTTTTCATGGACGGGTCCTGGGAAGGACACATATGACCACGTAGACTCCCAAAGCCAGAACACTGTGTGTGTTCACTCTTTGGATCCAGAAGGATCCTGAGAAACAAGCTCCAGCTGTTTTCTAGGCAGAGAAAATTGTTGAGCTGCAGGGCTACGCATTACAAACAAATACCCAGAACACACAGGAGTGTGATGTGTGAGTTATGTGAAGGGAACACAGTGTCCAAGGGCCCAGGGAACACTGGACAAGCGGGCTGGAATCAGTAGGAAGGACTCACAAAGCACGGAGACTTCTTGAGAGTCGCTTTTTCTCTTAAAATAGCAGAGAACTCTCCAGGATCTTGAGGAAAGGAGTAACCTGAGCATATGTTTTTGTAGAAGGATGCCTCATGCAAGACATGAAGGAAGAAAAAGAGTAAAACCTGCAAGGAAGAAATCGTAGGGATTGTAGCCATCATCACCATCGTCACCCTTATCCCCTCTCCAGGTCAATGGAACCCGAGGAATAACTGGACCCACGGCATGAGGACGAAGAAAAGGGGCTACTTGCTCAGCTGATGCTCAGCGAGAGGAGGTGGGATTGAGGGGGTCTCTGTGCTCTGAACTTTTTGCTAGATATCTTGACTGAAGATTTGTGTCTCCCCTGGAAGACTACCTTTTCCCCATAGGAAAGCAATGGGAAGATGTCAAGATGATTCCAGAGAAAACCCCTTTCCAGCGCCTGTTTCCCCATAGATTGTGAGCCCAGCCCATCTCTGCTTGCATCATCATCTTTCAGGGAGAGACACTGTGTTAGGAGCTGACAAGCTGGCCTCTGCTCATGGAAAGTCCTTCCAGTTTTAGTGTTTGGGTAAACCGAGGGGCAGCTCTGCATATTCCTGGGTTACTTTGCTTCTACTTACACAGTCTCTATGAATCATGGCTGCTGGCCAAAGGTCTTGTCTTTCATGAGGAATTCTGTCTATCACATATATGTTTAAATTTAACTTCCTAAACTCAGAGGTTAAATATCACTGTGTGAAATGTTTCCATTTATCACGCACGGTAGCTTTCGTGTCACTGAAGGCAATGACAAAATCTTCTGGAGACTCCTGGGTTTTTGTCATCTTTTTCTTTCCCCGACAAATGTAATTATTTATCTTCTGTGACCAGACTGGAATGATTCTCCAATCTCTACAAATTCATCACGGCTGGCTCACTGACAAGTGTATTATTTACATGGGACTTATTTCCACCCCAGTCATTTCCCCCTTTATCTAAATGAATAGAACAATCTTTTCACTTGACTTAAAAAAAATCTTTTGACAAATTGGTGGGGAGGAGGAAAGGGAGAAGGTATTTTTGAAAAACAATTTAAGTCGACTTTTATCTACCCTTGAACTTGGGTAAGGCTCATAACATCTCACAGCCTCAGTTAGGTAGTTGGCTAATTGGGAAATTTGGCTAATTAATTTGGTTTGCTAATTTATAGATAATAATAATCATAATATCCATGCGTATTCATGGTGTTTTTGAACCAACTGCAATAGGATTTGGGAAAAGTTTATACATTGTAAGATGCCATAGGCCAGAGTTGTTCAATGAGTATACAAATTTTAGTCTCTAAGAAAAATTGCTGTTTTATATTCTTTTTGAAGCTTATGCCTAGCCATTCTTCCTCAACTTAAAATGCTTATTAAATGCCTTTTTTGACAAGAACCATGGTTGAAGGTGGATATGACAGAAAATTGATGACAATTTCAAGATAAATATAATTCTGATGCAAGAAAAAAACTAGCTTGGCGTCCTAGAAGACCAACGTAGCTAGATGCAGACTATGCTAAAAGGAATGGTGGATGGAAATGATCCCCAGCTTTGTTGAACAGTAGATTCGCCTGGGGAGCCTGGAGCAGTGCACTTCCTATTGAATTATCCTATGTGGAAAGAGGCTGGGATACCTGTTTTGTTTTGGAAAACTCCCCTGAGGAATTCTCAGAGAGCCTGCTGCTTCAGTTCTTTATGGTAACCACAGTGACAGATAATGTAGACACAGAAGTACAATGAAGAGAGTGCCTCGTGAGGGCCACTGCGTCTGTCTCCATGAGGGCTGGCTTCCTGGGGGAGGCAGGCCTTGAGGCTGGGAGAGAGAGTAGGCATGCATCCAAGACTCTTGCCATTGCCTTGACCTGACTGGCTTTATTGTGCCTTTGGGGTCAAGTCATACTTTCTCCTCTACTGGTGAGAGGTTTCTGTTGCCAGGGGCAGAGTCTGGGGATCTCTGGGCTCCTGCAGTAGCCTGTGCTTATCACATTACCAGTCACCATGCCAGCTTATCATTTGTCCACTTCCTTGTGTCTCTACAGAAATGCACACAGACAATTTATGAGATACTTTGTCTCCTTGGCATTATGTCTGACACACAGTAGGCATTCTAAACAATCTTATTGAAAAGATGAAAGCTAGGGCTATTTTGGGCATGTAGCAACATAATAAGGTTATAAAATGAGCTTGACTGGGTGTATTTGAGAACATATGGGCAGGCTGAGGAAGGTCAGTCATGGAACAGAGAGAAGACTGTCTTTATGATAGAGCTCTGGATCCATTTCTTTACCAATCACACGTGGAGCACCTTCAATGTAGCAGGTACTTGGTGAACATGTCAGTGGAAGAGATGGGTTTGTAAGCAAAAACTTACACACCTGGCTGGGGAGCAGAGCAGGAGAGATAGTCGTGAAGAGACCAGTGTGCTGTCACAGTCCAGAGTGTGGGCCACAAGCACCACTGGGGAGTGTGCAAATACCATGACTGAGGGTGGGTGAACCTGCTCCTGATGGAGAAGGACTTCACTAGCATTGAAAGTGAAGAAGAGGCCTTTCCAATGAAACCTGAACTTGAAGCTTGAATCCTCTTCCTGTGGTCAGTGGACATTTGAGCATCTTGAATGACAGAGACTTTTCTACCTCAGAGGCCACAGCCTCTACTACAGTGCTACACTTAAGTTGGGCAGACAGGTCATGGTGGTTGGGATGTTTTATATTGATTGTTGACTTGGCAGGACATAAACACCTGAGAGGGATTACATAGAATCGGGTAGCCTCTGTGAAGGTCTGTGAGGGAATTATGATTGGAGTAAGGTAAGAATGCTAATTATAACTGTGTGCAATACCATTCCGTGGGCTGAGGCCCTGAACTACATAGAAAGGAGAGAGATGGGTGAGCACTCTGCTTCTGCACTGTGGCCTGACTGTGGCGAAAATAAATGAGCTAAAATAAACCCTTCCCCTCTTAAGTTGATTTCGTCAGGCATTTTGTTCCAGAAAAAGAATTTGACTGATAGTTATTTCAGGGGGTATAATTTGAATGTGCACTGTCAGCTTTAATTAGGATTTTGGAAAATATTTGTTTATTTACTCCAGAGATACAGTTAGAGAGGGAGGAGGTGGGCATGCCAGAGCCTCTTACCACTCCAGAGACATCGGTCACTTTGTGTGCCTGGATTTATGTCCGGAGAAATCACACCCAGGCTAGCAACCTTTGCAAACAAGGACCTTTGACTGTTAAGCCATCCCCCTGCCTCAGCTTTCAGTAGAACTTTGACCTTGCAAGTTATCTACAATGAGCTCTTTATCTTACCATTGTATAATCAGTATATAGCATTGCACTACCAGAGCAGACACCCATACGGAGTTCATGACTGAATGAATAAACAAATAAGCATCACGTGTCTATAATAATGATCTTCTGCTGACGTGGTTGGCTAGACTTCAGTGAGAAGGAAAATGAAGGAGGTGTTGTTGTGAGATGAGCAAGGCAGCATAAGTCATGAGCATTGAGGCTCAGGTACACTTGCCCCAGTTGGGTCTTTCTTAGGACTGTCCGTCATTTCATGCTTTGCTCCACTGGAAATGTGGAAGGCTAAGAGCTGTACCATGGCAGAGGCTGCTAGAGCTGGTACACGATCAATCTGCGGCTCATAGGAGCTCCTTCTAGTTTCTGAAGTCTTTGTAGGCTTCCCAGTGGATAATCCACTGTTCTATATTTATCACAGCGGATAGCTGAGTTAGGGTGTGTGCTCTTGGGATTGAATGTGTGCTCTAATCTGAGCCACACATGATTAATGATTATAAAACACAGGCTACTGTGAACTAGAACAAGATGCATTCCTGTTATCAGGGCCAGCAAATGGGAACACAGAGACCAATGGCCCTTTCAGCCTCAGCCCTGACTTGATTAATAAGCTTGGCCGAGTCAGGCTATCTCTCTGGAACTTAGTTTACTTATTGAAAAGTAACATTTCTCTTAGGTTTTTAAAACTCTAAGTGGGAGTAGAAGGGGGGCTGGGATGATGGTTCAGCAGTTAAAGGCACTTGCTTGCAAAACCTGCAGGTCTTGGTTCAATCCCCAAGCTGCCCATGTAAACCAGGTACAAAACATGGCACAAGTGTCTGACATCCTTTTCCAGAAACAAGAGACCCTGGTTTGTGGGCGTGTGCGCACACACACACACACACACAATAAATAAATAAATCTAAGTGCTGAGAAAGTCACTGAAGTAAGTTTGTTAAGAAGTTAGCACATGTGAATTGTGACAAATGGTGTGTTTCATTGGGACATTTTCTTGCATGCATACCTAACATATACTTGAATCATATTTATTCACTGTATTAACCCCTCTTATTCTCCATTCTCCAATGTCCAATAATCTCCTTTCTGTTTCATGTTGGTGGGGATGAACTAGAAGAGCGAACTGTGGGAATGAACTATGAGAATTCAGTATATGAACAAACTATGGGAAAGAACTGTGGGGATATTCTTTATGGCCTTAAAATTAACTTTTCTGTTATTATTGCCGTGAGACGCTTAATTCTTCACTTGTAACTTATCCCAAAGTTAATGTTACAACTATAATCCACCCATTTAAAGCAATGGGACTAGGTTTCCTCTGCCTTGGTGTATCATTGGCCTAAACAGCACAGATGACCAATATTGACAAACAATGTTTAGAGCTGATGACTGACATTAAGCCTTGCTCTTTGCCCAATTTCCACAGTGATCTGATTGGACTCTCATGTGCAAGAAGTCTGACCATAGCATAGAAGAAAACCGGGTCATCCACTAAAGGCCAATATCTGTTGACAGAAACAGGTGGGTTTACTGTGATTGCATTTGTGATCTGGATCCTGAAAGTCATACCCTTAAACCCCTTCCTTTAGCAAATATTTAACAATTATCCAAAGTTGAATGTCCCTTACCCTTTGCTCATATAATGTAGTACTTATTCATGTCTTACTGGTTTTTGACTATTCAAAGTGCCAACAAGTACCTGTATTCAGAAAAAGCCTCAACCCCAGTAAGATCAGAGCAGCGCTGGGTGGCGGCAGGTGCAGCGGGTTTACGAATGGCTTCAACTGAACTTCTCTTCAGTTTCTTTTTTCCTAGCTAGAGGCACCTAGTCCACTCTGGGGCTGGATAACCCAGGAGTTAGCTCCTCCCACTGCTCAGGCTCTGCTCCTAGAAGCAGTGTGCCCACTTCTGGATAAGAAAGTTCCAGAGGTTCACCTTTTAAATTCAGGGCTGTGCCTGCCCAAATTGGGCACATGCCATATTTGTCTGGACTCCACATGTAAAAGAAACTTGCAGCACATCTTTCTGAGTATAGCTTCTATCATTAACATGACAAGCCTCAGTTCCATCCATTTTCTTGCAAACAGCATGTTTTAATTATCTATGCACATCATCTGTGATTGAGCACCAGGGTGGCTTTTTGTCTTGGCTGTTATGAACAGTATTGAAGTGAATATGATTGCAGGTACCACCGTGGTTGATATCTCTGCACTGATTTTCATAATGGCTGCTTGTCAATGTCCAAGGGTTCCTTTCCCCTGGTTCATCACCGGCAAGTGTTGTCCATTGCTTTTTTTGGTGGTTGCCATTTTGCGTAGGGTGAGATAGAATCTCAATGTAGTCTTGATTAGCATTTCCCTCACACAAATAGCTTCTAGACCACCATCTTCTCTGAAAAGTTGTGGAATTTTTAAAAAATAAACTTTTCATACAAAATTTCATTCCATTTTTGTTTGCATATGAATATTAACTTAATTAAGTTAATAATATTACTTAATATTAAGTTAATAATATTCATATGTAAACAACTCTTAAAACTCTTCAACATATTTTAAACATCCTCTTAAATACTGTCAGACATATGGTCTAGTAACTCACTGAGTGTGTTGCTCATCTTTTTATCTTTATTTCTTTTCTTTTAACTGGAAACCTTCCTCTGGAATTCTTTGCATTTCTGAACCAGTCTGCACTGGTATCTTTCTAGTCCTTCATCCCAGCCGTCATTCTGAGATTTCTTCCCACCTCTTTCCTTTGTTAGAGTATCTGATTCCTGCATCCTACTTTTTTGCCTTATTATTTTTGAACCCACTAATTTACATTAGAGTCACTTGGATAATCTTGGCTGAGAGGTTATTATTGGAAGATGACAATCTTCCAGTGGCTAGCCCTCTAAAGCACATCACTTCCAGGCTTCACTGTTTACTCTGGCAGGTGTGATGTCTCATGGGTCCCTCCCTCATGATGTGATCTTGACAGGCTCCATCATATACAGGAAACTCCATCTGCTGTGTGTCCATGAGTGTAGCCGACTTGAGGTATCCAGAAGACAGCATCCACAGTGCCATTTGCCATCCTCCTGTTCTTCCCTTCTTTCTCGACCTTCACCTGGGAGGTTGCCAGAGCCTTGAAGGCTGTGGTTTAGATGTCATGTTTAGGGCTGAACAGAAATGTGTCACTTGTTCTTGTTAACTCTGTCATCTGTGTACCTCTGCATTCCCTTTACTCTGCTTGATTAACACTTGATCCTCACTTAGAGGTTAAGGAAGGTAATTTTTTTTGAGAAGTTGCATGTATTAAAATTTATTTTTAAACCTACACTTATGTGATAGTATGATTGGTTATGGTTCTGGGACAGACCTTAGAAATGAGAAGGCTGTGCTTCATTGATTTTCACCTTCCAGTATTGCCATGTACAATAAGTATAGATTCTTAGCCTTGCAATATATAATTTCTGCTTTTCTCTTTTTCTCGGTAGGATTTAGAGTCCTCTTTATGTCCCCCAAATTCTAAAATTTGACTGTAATTTGTTTTCCCCCATTAATTTTGGAAAGCAGGGGCTGGAGAGAAGGATTAGCAGTTAAGGCACTTGTCGGCAAAGCCTAATGACCCAGGTTTGATTCTCAAGTACCCACATTAAGCCAGATGCACAAAAGAGGTGCTTGCATCTGGAGTTTGTGTGTAGTGGCTGGAGGCTCTGGCATACCCATTCTTTCTGTCTGTCTCTCTTTATCTCTTTCTGCTTTCAAATAAATAACATTTTTAAAAAGTATTTACTTTCATCTCTTTCTCATGCTGAAGGCTTTGCACAAATGTTTGATGACCCTTAGTTGTCCATTTATAGTTAAGACTGACACCCAAAACAGTTGATTGGAAGTCTTAAATATCCATAAGATGGGTTTAAATACTGGTGCATGCATTTGATGATGGAATTACTTGGTAGAAACAAACTTTGGTGGTTTGAATCAGATGCCCCCCATAAGCCCATGTGTTCTGAAAGCTTGGTCCCCAGCTGGTGGCAATTTAGGAGGCGGAGCCTTTCTGGAAGAGATGTATCTGTGGAGGTGACCTCTAAGTTTATTGGCCCCTAGCTTGCTAGTATTTGGATCACTCTCTTGCTGTGTTTTCTACCTCTTTTGGCAAAGAGGTTAAGTACAGCCTCTGCTCTACCTTCTTTCACCTGTCATCATGAAGCTTCCCCTTGAGATTGTGAGCCAACATAAATTCATTTCTCCCATCAGCTGCTTTTGGTCCAGTGGTTTATGCCAGCAATGAGAAGCTAATAACAGTACTAGCCTATATCTGCATTTGTCAGCCTTTTTGGCAGCATTTAGTTTCTTCAGGAAGCTAGTCTTTTGTTTGGGAAGAACATCCTTGGCTGAGAATATCCATGTAGATAGGAGACACTAAAAGAATGGGGAATCTCACATTTAAATATACAAAATTTTTGTTAATTCTATTCTTTTCCATAGAGTTCTTTTCAGGGACACATACTAAACTCAAATTGGAAATTAGTCTCTGTCAGCCAACATCATATTCTGACACTTTTTGCCTTAATAGGATAGATAGTTGTCTGGTTTCAAAGAAATGAGGTAGGTATCTGAGATTCCAATTTCTTGGTAAAAGACTTTCATTACCCTCTTTTCTCACATGTGACCATGGTAGAACTTTCCCCTTCATGCGCCAATCTCTCTGGAGCTAGGCAGCTTGAACAGGCCATGTCTTCTTTACATTTTTATCTAGGGTTCAGGTCCAGTAATGCCTTATTCTGTTTTCCACTTTACCAAATGTTACTTAAATTTATCTCTTGATCCTCTCTCTTTGCTATTCATCTCCTTGTAGGTTTGTGCTTTTGAAATCTTGTAATACATCTTACAAAGTTATAAAGGAAGAGAACAGTGATAAACACATTGTTTCAATCTATCATTTTCAACCAGAAGCTCAGACTTAATTTTATTATGTAATTTTATTCTGCCGTACCTGAGATAATTTTAATTTTACAATTAAATTTATAGTAATCTAAAGTATGATGATAAACTATAACTGTTTACTCTGCTAACTAATTACCTTTCTCTCTTTCTTTTCTTCTCTCACTTCCTCTGTCTCTTTTTTCCCTCTCCCTCCTTCTTCCCTTCTTTCTCACTCCCTGCCTGCTAAGATTTTACATTAAAAGGCAAATCTTGAATTTGAAACAGGACTACAACTGATTCAGTTTGAGTTGATAAAATTTAGCTGGTTCAAACATACTTTCTGATTCTAAGAGATTATTGCTAGCTCTATTCAGCTAGGAGCTAGAAATTGTCTTTCACCTCTAACATCTTTGCTATTTGAGCTGAGCGAGCTCTGCATTGATCTGTTTCTTCCTTTTGTCCCAATGTTTGTTTAAATCCTCTGGTGCATCTCGAATGACTTGGAAGGCTGTTATTCTCTGCAAGTGACTGCTTATTGCATGTACATGTGGAAACAAAGCTAAGAAACAGCTTCCGTAGAAAAAAGGCAAAGCAGGGGCTGGGGAGATGGCTCAGTGAGTGGGTCAGAGTCTGACTGAAAATGGCAGCTCCAATCACCAACACAGAGGAGCAACTCGATATCTTCCTCTTGCCTCTGCAAACTTGCCCACAAGAATTCACATCTGCCCACATCCATGCATACTCTCTGCATGTACACACACCCCACCCCATCCCACTCGACACACACACACACAACAACAACAACAACAACAACAACAACAACAATAAAGAGGAAACACACTGTTGAAATCAGCATGAATGTGCCTCAAAAAACTTAAAAATAGAATTACCTTATGATCCACCTAACACCCCTCTTGGGTGTACTTCTAAAGCAATTTAAGTCATCATATTACAGAGATATCTGATTATCCATGTTTATTATAGCACTATTCACAAGCATTAAGCTATGAAATCAGTTTAAATGCCCATAAACCAATCAATGGATAAAGAATATGTGGTATATATACTCAAGGGAGTTTCAATCAGTCATAACGAAGAATGAAATTATGGTGTTTGCAGGAAAATGAATGCAATTTGAGATTATCAAGTGAAATAAGCCAGACTCATAAAGACAAATAGATATTGTTTGTTTTCTCTTGTATACAAAAGGGAGATTTAAAGAAACCCACAATGAGACATGAGCATGGGGACTATCTTCAGGAGCTGCAGGAGGAAAAGGGAGACCAGAGGGCAATGTGATCAATGGATCTGTTATGCATGTGTGAAAATGTCACAATGAAACCCATTATTTTGTACAGTGAGTATACACTAATAGAAAAAAATCAAAACGAAAACAAGGCAACACAGCAATCAAAGACATTTCTATTCCATGTAACACTTGGCAATCCAGAGAGATTTTTAACCTCCAGGCTTTTTGTTGACTGAAACAAGATGCTAAATCCAGGCCCAGCTGATTCAGGCTCAACTGTTCATGCAACTGCAAGGTTAAGTCTGCCTTCCTCCATACTTTAGAGGTAGAATTCAAAGAGGCCACATCGTGTCACTTGATGCCATTATGGAAATGCCTCTCCTGATTGAGCAGAGTCCTTGCCTCACATGTGACCCCGTAGCATGTGGCACAGCCTCCCCTGAGGTATTAGATTCTCCCTTCTTTTGAGGACCCCTTTCTCTCTCCAAGATCATTGCTTTTTTTCCTATCCTAAAATATATATGTATTATAACATATTCAAAAAGACCAAAAGGCACAAAAATAATTAAAAGCACTTAATGTACAAATCTGAGATATTAATGTTTTCCCACATACATACAAATACACCTTTTTATTTGATAGTCTTAAACATTCTGTCATATATATATTTGCATGTTTCTTCTTTTAAAAACATGACTTTTTGTTTCAGCCATGACATGCAAGCAGTTTAAAAGTCAGCCCTTGAAATCTCACAAGGAAAACACTGAAAAAAGCGGAAGAAAAGGGAAAGTGGAATTTCTTAGGCTCATCTGAGAATTGAAGTCTCAAACCTAGAGAGATACGGGGAGAAGAAGTCTTACCTTTAAGACCAGTTTACGTGAGTCAGAGGTTGCCAGAGAAAAAAGCTGGTATGAACATTTAAATGGGATTTTTTAAAAAATATATATTTATTGTCCATAATGAGTTACATTATTTAGTGGGCAAACCATGCGTTGTTATCCCGAATTCCCCAATTCCCCCCCTCCCCATCCCTGATCAGTTGTATATCCTCCTCCGTGGGCTGTCTGTATTAGTCCTTGTGGCAAGGGATCCTGTATATCTTAGTACTCATCCCGGTCTTCTGGGATTTTTAACAAGCTGTGTAGACTAGCTTGAAATTTATAATCTCCTGGGTACTCAGTAGAAAGGAGACTTCCAAAGTTTCATCAGTTTAACCTCTAGGAACACTGTATTAGTCAGGGTTCTCTAGAGGAAACAGAGTTGACAGAATGTATTGTAGTAAAAGGGGATTTATTGGGGTAGCTTATGACAGTCCAACAATAGCAGTCTGCAGGCCCACAGGTGAAGAAACCAGTAGCTGTTCAGTCCATGTGGCTGGAGGCCTTGGCAGTCTCAATCCAGCCCAGAAGGCCTGATGGCTCCCTGGGGAGGGGCTGCTCTTCAGTCCACAATGTGAGGCTGAGGAAACTGGGTTCCGATGTCCAGGAAGGGTAGGAGAACAGGATTTGAGAGCAAGTCAGGAACCAGGACCAGCAGCCAGGGAATGGAAGGGAAAAAAACGGAATTTCCCTTCCCCCAAACTTCCTTGTATTCATTCCCCCTCCAGGAGGGCCCACCCACTTGGGGGAAGGGCAGCTCTGGAGGAAGGACCTCCTCCTTTTGTCAATCCTTTCTTCAGGCAAGCTGAGAGACCTGCCCAAGATTACTGTAGATCATTAAACAAGTCAAGTTGACAATAAACTTAACCATCACAAACACTAATGGCTATTTTCAATGAAGAGTGGAGAAAAACCATGTCAAGTCACAGATGGGAGAAAGGGAAGGGTTTGAAATATGTGCAGAGGCTTTTCCAAAGGAGTCTATTTTACCAGGCATTTCATTGATATGAGAGAAGAGTAGCTAACTAACTCCAGCCTCAAGTACCCTTTCTGTCTAGATTGTTTAAGAAACACCTTCAAATATCATAGCCCTGTGAGAGGCCCACTAAAAAATTAACATTTAATTATAATATTATAGAATATTTCTCTTTGCCAATACCTTAGCATCATCCCACAATTACTCCAATATAATAACATTAGATTAAACAGACAGAGATTCAAGAATTAGACTCCTGGGGGCTAGGCATATGGCTCAGTCAGTCAAGTGTTCACCACACAAGCAGGAGGACCTGAGTTCAGATCCCTAGCATCAACATAAAAGCTAAGAATGGTGGTATATGCCTGAAATTCCAGCACTGGGGAGGCAGAACTGGGAGAATCCCCAAGACTTTCTGGTTACACAAGTAGTTGATACAAATCAGTTAGTCCCAGGTTCATTGAGAGACCTTGCCTCAGCACAGAGACATTTGCTCAACCATAATTATTTGCAGCTCAATTCATAATAGCTAAAAAATGGAATCAACCCAAATACCCATCTCTGGATGAATGGATATCAAAGTTGTACATTACATGTTGGAATTCTATATAGCCAAAAGGAAAAATGACATATGAAATTTAAAGAAAAGTGGACAGACTTGGAACAGATCATACTTTGCTAACTCATACAAGAACATAGAGTCAAATGCCTTAGATTCTCCCTCATATGCAGTTCCTAACCACCTTATGGGTGAAATTAAGAGACTCTAAAAGGGGATGGATGGAATGGGGGGGAAGGGTAAGAGGAGACTTATACAATAAGCTAAAACAATAATGAATCAAAACCATAAACTCCTTACTTTCATACAGTAAGCTCTTGAGGAAGCTGTGGGCATTGCCTGGTAAGAGGGGCCATGAAGAGAATGGGAGGAAGCCTAACCCTATGAAAAATTGAGCAGACCTGCAACTCCCTGTCCCAGTCATTGGTTCCTACCCACACTGAGCTGTTGATCGAAGAGACCCACATTGTCCCCTAAAAAAGACAGGCTCTTGTCAAAGCTCTTGAATACCTACCTCAGGCCAAAGGTAAGATCCTATTGTGAAAGAAACACAAAATGTCATCACATAACACTGAGAAACCCTGCGAGCTCCAGAATGACAACCAGCCCCCAGATGGTAGCATGTGTAGTGCTGGTAGGCACTATATGAGCTGCCAAGGGAAATTGATGAATGACATTTGGAGAAAGCAGAAAATACTGATAAAAACTTCAGATAGGTGTCATGAGAATGCTGAACACTTGGCTTTATGGAAGAGATAGCAAGTCAAGAAGTGATCACTTGTGCAACAGTGGCACCAAAACCTATGGGGGTAATCAAAGGCTTTCAAATTGTCCAAGAAATCCACTCAGTGACAAAAAACCCTTAACTGGATTTGGGATCCAGGGCAAAATCCTATGGGAACCAAAAATGTGGGCTCCAAGGGGTAATTCTCACTACCAGAGAACTACAGAGAGGCTAATCCCAATAGAATCTTGTAAATTAGTAATGAGTATCTCATTTAACCTATACTGATCTCACGCTCTGATGGAGCTTCTGTTGCCATTTTTCAGAAGGCAGTGAGGGAGCTGTGGTCAGTTCAACTACACCTACAAGCCGTGGGACGACGGCTGACATCCGGGCAAGAGTTGAACCACCTTGGGCCTATCATGTAGGCCCCAAATGAAACCTTTGAGAGAGTGACATGATAAACAAGAGACCTATCACCACAGCAAGTCAGATAACCCAGGATAGGTCAACAAGACAGACACCAACCATACCCAACACAACCCAGTGCAAAGATCCAGAGATACTTAAGATTTCAACAATAAAGTAGATTTAAAACTCATCCACCATGATTCAGGGAACTGAGCTGAAGAGGGGGCAGAAAGATTGTAAGAGCTATGGTGGGGGATAATATCCAGAGACATTGCCCTCCTCAGTAACAACACACAAAAGGAGGGAGGCGGAACCTGGCTGCCTCTTGTGCTATTCATAACCACCTACCCCATGGACTGATCCAGTATGCTCATGGAGGAGTACCCCCCAGTGTGTTAGGGACAGGGAGGAGGGTAATTAGGGTACTATCATAAGATTTGCTCATATAATATATCTAATTAAGGATAATAAAGATAGTAACAATAAAAATATAATCAAATGAAACCCAACATGGTATCAGAAGGAATCACACACTTACAACCAAGTGGAATTTACCCAGGTCTCAAGGTTGTTGGATCACTGTAAAGTCAGTCACTGTGACTCACTCACCACATTAGTATTCCAAAGGAAAAACAAAGGTGGCACCGTGTAGACAAAGCATCTTACCTACTCACGATGGCAGCTCTCAGCAATTGAGGACTAGAGAGGAGCTCCCCTGACTTGATATAGCAGATCTCAGGCAGTTAGATAATATTATACTTAATAATGAGAAACTAGATGCTTTAAAGATTAGGAATCATACAAGAATGTCCCCTCTCACAACTCCTGTTCAATACTGGGCCAGATGTCAGATGTCCTAGATGATATGAGAGAGAGAGAGAGAGAGAGAGAGAGAGAGAGAGAGAGAGAGAGAGAGAGAGAGAGAGAGAGAGAGAGAGAGAATGAATAAAAGGAATACAGAAGATCAGGAAAGAAGAAACAAAACTTTTTCTTTGAAGAAGATATGATCATCTATGTAGACAATTATGAAGAATTAATAAATATTTCAAGAAATACTAGCATAATAAATGTGGTTAGGTACATATTTTTAATTGGAAGAAGTCAGTATGTAATTCCAACAGCATGGCATTTCTGGTAAAGGCAAACTGTAGACACAGCAGAAAAGGCCCATGGTTTCTCAGGGTTTTGAGGAAGAGATGAGTAAGTGAAGCATGGAGGATGTGGGAAGAGAGGAGTGAAACTTGTTGGGCCCCAGCCTAACTGAGTAACCTTAAACTAAGTTTTAGAATATGGAATAAAGCTGGGCTTTTAATCCCAGGAGGCAGAAGTAGTAGCTGATAAGCCTTGGTCCTGTTTGTTGAAGCTGATAAGCTTTGTTCCTGCTTGCTGAGTTTTGTTTTGAGAGAAATAGGCTGAACAATGCAGCCTCGGGTTATAAAAGGGTTTTGGGTGCTGGAATAAAATGAGATTTGCCCGACATTTCTCCGGGTCGAGTGTGTCTGTCTGACTGTATGCCTCACCTCTCCCCGATTGAGCCCTTTCTCCTGCTGGCCGGTGAGACTTGGACTACCCGCAGGGGGCCAGGGGGCCACGACCTCCCCGACAGAAACTGATCAGTATGATGTCATAATGTCATAATGGAGGAGCCATACCATGAGAGAATTGCCCAAACCAGAGAACATTCAGCACCAAGAAAGAATCCTATCATACTCTGAGTAGTTTGGATGATAATGACATGTTAATATAGGTTCATCCATTCAAACAATGGTTACACTCCTATAGGGTGTTTATGTTGGGGGAGGCTATGCATGTGCAGAAGGGGGTATGTGGGAACCTTACTTCTAAACCTTTACTTTCTAAGAAAGAAAGTTTTAAATAATTTATTTCATATCTACTCACCAAAGAAGTAAGTTACTTAAAAAAACTAGTATTCTTTTGAGTACATGTGTATTTTAAAATTACACCAATTTTTCAATTGATGGTATATCCCAAGTTCTAGTGTCCTTTCCTTTGCTTTTTGTTATAATTAGAACATTATAATGAAACTCCTTCCACAGTAATTTCTTCACATTTTTTCATACATTATAACTGTCTGTTGATCCCATCTATGGAATTTTTATATCATCACAACGTGGTAGAGTGCGAGGAACCAAGTAAATAGTTAATATATATTTTTTGTTTTAATGAATACACTTTTGTTTTCTCAGGTAGAGTGACCTCATTTATAGAGAGAGGCCTCTGTGCCACACAGGCTATCAGGGCTCAAAAATATTATATTTGGGAAACATATACTGATACACATGTGTGCTCTCTCAAGGACTTTGAAAGTTAAATACGTATCTGAGAAGATGGCAGCATTTACTTGTGAGAAATTAATCTAATGAAACAATAGATTCATATATAGTGAAAGAAACAAATTATACAGTGTGAGCTGCCATTTGAACTCCATTTTTATCTTTTGTCTTTTCTTAAGAATGCAGCCCACAATATCCATGTGCCAAGAATACATGAGTTTGGGGCTGGGAAGATTGCTGGGCCATTAAAGCCCTTGCTTACAAAGCCTGACAGCCGGAGTTCAATTCCCCAGTGCCCACATAAAGCCAGATGTGCAAGGTGGCACATGCATCTGGAGTTCGTTCAGCAGCAAGAGGCCCTGCCACACCCATTCTCATTCTCTCTCTGTCACTTTCCCTTCTTGCATATATATATATATATATATATATATATATATATATATATATATGTATTTATCATAGTTGGAGGTGGCCTTTAAATGCTCTGTAGGTGACCCAAGCAAACTCACTGGTTCTCCAAAACTGGTAATGGTGCAATTGTACTTTAGTCAGCCATCTGAGCCTTATCTGTGCTGAAGATGTGTGTTCATATCAAACCCCAGCACTGAGGCAGATATTTTGGTAGGTCAACGTTCAGGTAGGTAGACATTGCTGCTACTGCTTGGTCAGTCATTCTAACTTAATAAGAGACTCTGTTTCAGAGAAATAAGCAGAAGAGGCATAGAGGAGGACACCCAATGCCTTCCTTTGGCTCCATATGCAGGTGCACAGGGAGAACACATCTGTACACGTGTGCATACACCACACATACTACACACAAAGAAAACATTTCTTTTTAAAAATATTTATTTGTAAATAGAGGAAGAAAGAGAGATGAAGGGAGGGAATGGGCATACAAGGGCTTCTTGCCATTGCAAATGAACTCCAGACACATGTGCCACTTTGTGCATCTGGCTTTATATGGGTACCAGGGAACTGAATCCAGGCCATCAAGTTTTGCAAGAAAGTACCTTGAACCACTAAACCATTTCTTTAGCCTCTCCCAAATTTTCTCATCATCCTTATTTCATCCAATATTTATTCATAAGAAAATGGATTATTTCTGCCATTATTAGTGTTTAAGAATCCCTTACAAGTGCCTGTGATCAATTTTGCTTCTAGATTATTACTCCCAGATTTCTCAGTAGAAAAGACCACAGCACAGAAGTGGTAAAATTTTGAATTAGGAAGCATGTGGTAAAAGATACCAAAAGTTCTAATAAATAGCACATTTTCTTTAAGCAGTATTATAGAACTCATAGCAGTGATGTTATGGCAAATATTCTAAATTTGGTAGATTATATTACTGTTTCCAATTATTCACTGTTTTCTTGTGAGAGGATCTTTCTGCTGTGTCCATTGGAATTAGTCTGGCTTTGTGTTTTCCTTGCACAATGAAAGGTGATAGAATATCATGCATACTGAGCAGAATCAGGAAGACATGTCACTAGTTCCATCATTATTTCTTGCCCCTCTAAACGAGGATGGCATGACCTAAATACATATTTCCTTTCAGTCAAGATTCAAGACTGACTAGAGGCAATGTGTAATCAACATGTAAGGCCACTGAAAATAAACTTGTAACGAACCACCAGGAGGATGGATGACTTGTTACCACAGCACTAGTTAGTAAAAGCTCACTGATACACTGGGTTGCCAGTAGGTGGTGGAATTGACCCTGGCACTCAAGGTGAGGAACTACTTACTCGAAAGTTGTAATCGAGGATGTGTGTGTGTGTGTGTGTGTGTGTGTGTGTGTGTGTGTGTGTGTGTGTAATTTGTGTAGATGCATGTTCACGTGTGGAAGCCAGAGGTCACCATGTAGGATCTTCTTCAGTGTCTCTTCTTCTCATCTTATTATTTGATACAGGTTCTCTCACTGAACCTGGAGCTCACTGATTCAGCTAGATTAGCTAGCCAGGGCAAGCCCCATCGACTCCCTGTCTCCACATCCCATGTGGGTGCTGGGGATCTGAACTCAGGTTCAAGTACAGTGTCAAAATCAAGAACTATATTACCTAAGAGTCTCTTTAGCTTGAAGGCCAGGTAATGCAAGTGAAAATCTTTTATAGATAATAAAATATTTCTAATGCTAAGACATTATCCAAAAACACCATTAAATTTCAGCCATCAATTCAGTACTGCCTATAGAAATAGTAACATCTGCCAATGAGCAAAACAAACCCAACCTAAGGAGGAAACAAGAAAGCAAGGATTGAAAAATACGAAGATGCCCACATGAGGGACTTTGGGGGAGAATTCCTCTTTCTTAGATAAATAGCTTTGTTGATGTAAGTCTTTGTGTTGAGCTTTGAGAAAGCATCATGTCTTGATCCCAGAATGGGCCCAAAGTGGACTTCGGCTGCTTTGTTACAGAAAAGAGTATCCAAGTACTATCCTAATAAATTGTCCTGTCATGCAAAGAATCTTAAGCACACAGGGAGGAACCAGACAGAGACAGACCATGTAGAACTCAAACACCATCTCCTTGACAGATTGCAAACTGCCCCCTGGAGGTGGTAGAAAGAGCCTCTAGGGTGGAGACCAGGTTTTCTCTTGCTGCTAATAACACACCATGACAAATTAGGCTCTGCCAAGTGCCTTCAGAAAAAAAAAAATCCTTCACAGCTCTCATCATCACATTTCTCCTGTAATTGGAGCCACAGCATGGAGACGCGTTAATCTCCACTCCTTTAGACAGACAGGGTCCCCGGCCACAGCTGAGAGGCCAGAAGTAACAGAAATCTCAGAACTGATATTTGGAGAAAAGTTGCCTTAATGAATGTGTGGGAAGAAAGAGAATGATCAAATGATCATGGATGTTAGGAAGAATTTGGCATTTACCAAATCTTATCCATTATTCTCCTATGACATTACACACATCGTTTTTTCTTTTTTGTGGGAGTCACTCAGATCGGCCTGTGGTTTTCCAAGTACACCATCTCACTGCAAGTGTTATATGCATGGACTGCTTTACACAATACAGTCTTGTTTGTCTTCCAAGGTGCAGCCCAAGTGTTTTATCTCAAACTTTCTTCAAGTAGTGTATTTTCACATCTATCACCCTGGACTTTAATCACTGAGTCGCTCTGTCTTTCTCCTCCACTAAAATTCAACTGAAGCAGAGTGGGGGCTACAGGGTAGTCATCATTCTTTCTTTAGTGCCTCCTACTGAGGCTGGCTCATGATGGCTGCTCAATCAATGTTGAATGAATGGTTTTATCCTTGATCTAGAATATCCTATTCTTCCCTTTTTTATTTTGGGGAGGAGTTTGTCCCCAGAGCCGGTTTTCCTATTCTTTCCCGAGCCCTGCAGCTGCCTCTGGATTCTGGAATGGCTCCAAGACAGGATGCTAATTTGTCAGGAAGCAGGGTTGCAGAGAGAACTCTTCCCAGAGGGTCTGGCCCCAAGCTCCTGTCTTAAAGAGTGAGTAGGAGTTTGTCAAGTACATGAGGTAATAGAAAAACAAATTTTATTGTTGAA
>PVHP010003549.1:0-21440 GCA_004024765.1 Zapus hudsonius
AGAGATAATGAAAAGTCAGGTTAAGCATAGAATGTTTTCCAAGTGAATTTGTTACATAGTTGGCCAAATAGATAATCAAATTCTTCTAAGGCTCTTACTGTATCAGAGATTTTAAATGTTATTTTTCCACCACAATTTGAAGTGACCATGCCGGACACCTGGCCTTCATAGTTTTATAATGTTCTTAATAGCAAATATAATGAAAGCTTATTATATGTTTTTCCATTATTGTACAAATTCAGTTATATACATCTGTGATAGCTAAAGAAAATTTTAAACCATCCTAAATATACCTATGGTAAGTAAAAGGACATTCTAGGGAAATGAGCTTGAGATTTGAATATAGACATCTATAATCAGGATTGATTATATGTTACAGATCAATAAATTAATGAATCTGACCATGCTATTTTATGTCCTTGGGGTTAAGAGTTTCATAAGGTGCTCTGGGCAATGATAGAAAGAAATCTGCTACGTTTCACATTTCAATTTCTCTAAAGTTTTTTTTTTGATTTATCATAAAAATGGGAGTTATTTACTTCATTTAAATTAAAATTCCATATTCATAGCATATCCAATTGGTTATTTTCTAATTCTATCTATAATGAATCAACAAATCAGTGTATAAAAGGAAACAAAATATTTAGTTATAAAATTTTTAAAAATCTATTATCTATATTATTTTTCTTCAGTGGGATTTTTATAATTCTTAAATAGAACAAACCAATGATGACTTTTAATGAATTATTTTTGGCAAATAACATCTACATACAAAGAACTATATTCTCATTGGTGGAAATAAAGGTGGTTATTTCATCAATATCCAGTGATTCTTACAGTTAGCATCTTCCATAAAGAAATTAAAAGACACTGAATGTTATAATCTTTTACAATTTCAAACACACAATCAGTTTACCTCATTATACATATGCTGTTATTTTTCATTGTACTAAATTTTGGATCAAATAAGCAAGATTTAAGCTATTATTCAAAACAGAAGACTTGCTTCACTAAGAGTCCTATAACTAAGTTCAAAATATAAAATATGTTATTTTTCATACTATGAGCTACATGAAATGAAATAAGAAAAGGTTACTCACAATTTGGCACAAGAAAATGTCCCAACAAGCAAAAGGTCTACGTAGAATCTGCACTCACACATTCAGTCCAATATTTAATGAGAATCAGATATGTACTTCATTACAGGTCTAGACACACAGATAGTGGAAGGCAGTCTATGTATTTTTGAGGTAACAGAGATCATAAACTATAAGTAAATAATATACCCAAAACACAGAGATTCCATTGGCACCCACTTCTGAAGAGAAGAAGTGGGGGATACTATAAAGAGGAGGGTCAGGCTGGGTATTGAGAGAGTGACCTCTCTTCAAAAATTTGAAGCATGCAAGGGAGTAAATGAGATCAGGAACTGAAGAGAGCATATTCTAAGCAAAGAAAAAATTCAAATCAAAGGTTCTGAGACATAATATGATCAAGTGTGTTCTAGAACAATGGAAGGCACAGAGCTGGTAAAGAAAGGCTAAAGAGAATGTAACTGGAGATGGGTTTGGCAGGCAGGGAATAACTTGGTTGTGTCGTGAAGAGAAAGGAAGGAGGGGCCCTAGTAGTGATGGGAGCCAGCCAGGAAAAGCATCCGAGGTTTGAAACCCATCCTCTATCCCCAGGTGTAAAATTCTTTTCCATGCAGCTCTTTGACAGCTGAGCTCCTGGATCCCTCTCATCACCATGGCAATACAAGAAATGGAGTATTCATTCTTAGGCAGGCTTTTGTTTTCAGTTCCCAGGTTGACTAGCTTTTTTCCTATTTTGCCCTCATTTTTTTCACCTCATTTACATGCACCCAACCAATCAGGGCCCACCTAGGTCTAAGAAAACCTGTCTGCGTGTCCTCTTGTCAGAAGCAGGAGGACAAGACCTGCTAGGGAAGACTGGCCTGACCTCAGGAGCCTGGCTCCCTCCACTGGGACGGAGATGCCTGCAAAAGCCCAAGCTTCTCCCAGTACCTGGAGCTGCTGTTGACACATGACCTGCTCTCTGAACTGCTGAAGTCCTGCCTCCAGACTGATTTCCTCCTGCCTCTGAGAGACGCAGCTTCCAGCTACTGCCTCAGCAGAACTCTCTGGCAATGTACCTTCTTGGACCTGTTTGACAGAATGCACTGTCCAGGCAATTGAAATTCCCACCCCAACAGGATCCGATGCTCTCACTGTCCTGCATTTGCTTCAGTGGAACTCCTCTTGACTACTATCCCAAACCACTGAGGGTTTCAAGCTGTGACACTCAACAGGACTCTTTTTGGCAAGCATCCTGAGACCTGCCAATGTTTCAGAGCTAAAGCACTCCCCTGCAACTCCTCCCAGCTGGGACCCTGAGGCCATTGAAAGTTCCAGCTGTCACTGACAGTTCATGCAGCGCTCCTGTAAGAATCAAATCCACCTCGTTTTTCAGCCTTCGCTTCTGTCTGTCCACTTCATCCATCAGTGTGGAGAAAGAACACAACAGAAGACCTCGCTGTAACTGGGAGACCACACAAATCCTTGGTAGCTATCTCTCTGAACTTCAGCCTTGAAGGCTCATTAACTTTTGAGCAGTGTTGAGGGCTGCCATTGTCTGATTTGTGCTATGGAAGGATTGTTCTGACCTCAGGGATGAGCCTTCATTTATTGTATGAGTTTACAGAACTAACAAACACAACAACACTCCAATCAAGATGGTACTCACAGAAGTGGAACTCATGCATTCCTAGCACCTGGTCTCAGTCTCCTCTCTTTACTTTTGTCATGGTTTGATCCAGGTGTCCCCCACAAACAAATGAATGTGTTCTGGGTAAATTGATCCTCAGCTGATGGCAGTTTGGATTTTACAACATCAATGGAACTGTGTTGTTGGGGGAGGGTTTATGGGGGTTGTAACCCAGCTCCCCTTTGCCAGTGTTTGGCACACCTTCCTGCTGCTGTTTCCAGTGCTGTGGCAGAGGTGATGTCCACCCCTCTGCTCATGCCATCATTTCCCCTGCCTGGATGGAGTCTCCCATCGAGTCCATAAGCCAAATAAACCCATTCTCCACAAACCACTTTTGCTTAGGTTCTGTCTGCACAGCAACTAGAAAGCTGACTGCAACAACATTGTTTTTTCCTTTTAAAAAGATTGTGTTGAGCCAAGAAAAACAGCTTAAAATGGAATACTAACACTGAAGAAAGAGATTTTACAATTACTCCATTTCACTCTTCTCTTTGGTTTCAAAATTATTTTCTTGCGCTTAAAGCTTTAAAATAACATGCACTTATTGAAAATTTTCTCACAATTTAGAAGCATATGGGACACAAAAGCACAAACTGCCACATCCTTCTAAAAATCTAAGCAAGCAAACCTCTAGGGCCTTCTTGTTTGTGGGATATCCTACAGTTGATATTTGTAGATCTCTTATTTCTTTTGTCTCCATAACTTTTTCTTGACCATCTATACTAATATCTTCCTCTAACTTTTCATGCTACATCTAAAAATCCTGACAATTCACAAATATGTACTCCAAAGTATGTAGCTGGCCAAAAACACAGTGGAGTTCAGACTGATATTTCTTGAACAAACTCCTTTACATTCCCCTGTCCCAGGGGTTTTGTGGCTCCACCCTTGATAGCACGGCTTTCACTGTTATGCTACCTAAAATCACTCATGCATTGTTGTTGAAATTATTATGATCTGTTAAAATCAGCTTCACTCTAAGTAAAAGGCTTTTGACGGGTTCTCAAACAGACAGAAATATAGATTGCAAAGGATCCCACTGGAATAGATTGGATGTTTAGATATTATGCTGTTAGTGTAGGAAGGTGGGATTACAGCAGAAGCTAAGAGCATGTGAGTATGAAATTTGGCAACTTTGAAATTTGACACAACTCATAACGTCAAAAAGATAACTAACTGTTCTTTCTCATCCTTCCCCTACCCTACAACACAGGATTAAGGGCTTCTCAAGCTGAGGTATCCATCCAGTATCATTAGCAATATGAGCAAGGCTTTCTCACAGCCAGACGCAGTTTACTGGAGTGTGAAAGAAACACTTCGTCCTCAAATCTGAAGAGACCTAGATTCAAATCCCACCATAATCCCTTCATTATGTACTAAAGCATCATGGTGCCTGTGCGAAAAGTTGGTGACAAGGCTCAAATGATCTGACACGTGATGAGTACATACCATATTGGGGCTTGCAGCATAAATTTTCATAATTATAGATGCTGCTTTACACAAGGAGTCTATATAATACTTTCCTTCCAAATGATACACCGAATAATGGTCATTTGGAACATAATAGATTTTTTGAATGAATACTTCATATTTTAGGCCAGAAATCAAAAACCAAAAATTTCATTCTTTTCAGATACTACATTTTGTGGTGAAATGTTTTCTCCATTTAACTCTAAATTTGAAAAGGGGCCCAAAATCATTATTACATTGCTTGTTGCTGTTACTGTATTCTAATGCATTTTTTGAGGGTGACATGCCATAAATTATATATGAAACTTTCAAATGTGTGTATGCTACTTGATGCTGATGATGAAATATTACTGATGTCTTTAGATATGCCTTGGTTGCTCTTCTATTATTTGTGTGTGTGTGTTTGTGTGTGTGTGTGTGTGTGTGTGTGTGTGTGTGTGTGTGTGTGTGTGTGTGGTGTACCAGAGTCTTGATGTTGCAAATGAATGTCTGGATTTATGTGCGTGCCTATCAAATTGAACCTGGTCTGGCAGGCTTTGCCAGCCAGCACCTTGAACCATGGAGAGCCATTAACCCTGCCGTTTGGATTAGTTTTATTAAGCATGGGATTGACTATTGATATTAAGAATTTATTACACAAGAGCATCAGATCAGAGTTTCTGCAGGGAATCAGTAACACTTTGGTCTAAATAACTTTGTGGTGGAGTGTTGTGCTGTGCATTGCCTACTATTGTAGCAACATCACTGGCCTTCCCACTAGATGCAAGCAACACACACACACACACACACACACACACACACACACGTCAAACCCAGCCATACCAAGTAAAAATGTCTATAGACATTGCCAAACATCATCACCCCCAATTGAGAACCACTGGCCTCTACTTTAAATAAGATTGTGAAAAAAATGCATAAACCAGTATTACTTGGGCAAAATTTGTATTGCAAAATAACAGAGACACCCATAAAAATAATTTCGACTGGGAATTCTAACATCTTTTAAAAATCCTTTCCTGCCTTCTCAATCCAGACAAAAAGCCACACCAGAAGTTAAAGCAAAACATCCTTATTAGATTAGCACTAACTTCACTGGTGGCCAAAATGGACTCCCTGAAAGGGTGGAGCAAGCAAAGAAAGTTACTTGTCTCTTCCTGGGCTGCCTGCCTGTTTGTAGCAGCCTTTATTTGGGTAGTAGCCTGAAGCAGTCTATCCCTTCTTGGAACCATGACTGATGCAAGTTTATTGTTTTCCTTTGTGGAACCCCAGAGGACACAATGTTTATTGTTCATTTCCTCTACACAGTGTCTGTCTATCCAGTGTAAGTAACTGCAGGGTCCAAACGTGGGTTTGGCAACTTCTTTCCTCCAGGATAAATCTCATAAGGAGAGGATTGGTGAATGCCAGGCCTGGATTGAAGTTTTGAAATTCCCTTGGCTAGGTCCCATAACATACATGGTTTAACCAGATGTTGGGAGGCATTCCCAGAGACCCAATCCTTTTCTACAATAAAGAGAAATCACATCCTTAAGTCTGGTGCTCCCTGATGTCCTTGAAGGCCTTGCCCTCAAATATGTTGGCACATT
Organism: Zapus hudsonius; assembly: GCA_004024765.1. NCBI lineage: Eukaryota > Metazoa > Chordata > Mammalia > Rodentia > Dipodidae > Zapus > Zapus hudsonius. Next base: position 5,820 of record PVHP010003549.1, read on the forward strand.
CCCTGGAATTCTGTGCTGGGGATTCTTACAATCTGTTTGCTGCCCAATGACAATGACTGCCATACAGCATGTGTTCTAGAAGCATAAGGCAAGATGAAGGATACTACACATCAGTGTCCCATTGAAATATGGCCCCCCTATACATTTTGAGGCCAGTAAAATAATACTTGAGCAAACTTCAGGGGCTCACATCCCACATACAATGGCAAGAATTTTTCCTTTGTGCACCATCGACACAGGTCCTATACAGCTTGTTCCATGAGTCCTAAGTGTAGAGGGTAAAGGAATGAAGATGAAGTCACTCAAGCATCATATACTGTGGAATACCCTGTCCACCCCATTCTAGGTTCTTCTAAAGTCTGCACAATTTTTAGTTGCCTATTCAGACAATGAGATGAGAAGGTCATGTCCTAAACATGCTCGTTGCTTCTGCTGGGGCTGCAGAAGCACCCAAGGACCAAGCTGAGGAATGTGAGACCTTAGTAACACCCCCATGTGTCTAGCTCCAGGCCTCAAAATATCATCTGCAACCAGCTTTTAGCTGGCAACTGGATCTTTTAGACATGCTCATAAACACACACCTATATATACCCACATATCACATTTCCCTGCCCAATGAGGTAAGGATTCCTTTGTGGCCTTAAGTCTCTAGTAATCCCCTAAACTACGGTGGGTTAAAATGTCATACAGCTTATGGTCATATCTACAAGTGCTTTCTTAAGAGGTTTCCTGACACCATGGCTTCCAATTTCAGTATTTTTAAATCTGCTTGCACATTAAAACTGGCATACCACTGGGTTTGAATGAAGATGAAATGGAAACGTTCTCTGCCCATGAACAAAGAGGTTGTTACGCTTGTTTCTGTGTCAAAATGTCATCTTTGCTGGTATATATTTTTTTATTCTTTGAAAAAAAAAGAATGTTTTTCTTCATCTGTTAAATTTTTTAAAGTGAATTGAAAAGTCTTTGGAAATGCAACCCCTGTATGATTGACAGTGATAAGCACACTACCTTGAAAGCTCCCCTGTAATGTTTATACTTAATAAAAACAAATACTGTGGCATCTGAGAGTAGCCTAGTCAGCCATGCAGCTCTCTACCTGGCATCTTGCAAATTAATCTGGATGTTTATGCTGTAGATCATTCATGATGAACATATTGCTATAGCAACATGCATTTCTTCCATTTTTCCTTGCTAATTACACTAGCATCACCATCAGCTACTAAATCTTTGAATTACTAATGAATGTATGTATAAAGCAATGTCTTGATAACATTCTTTCAAGATGTCCTCATCCACAAAGGAAAGGAAATATGCATGTAATTCGATTATTTTCAATTTATTGTTAAAATCTTTCAATTGCTGTTAAACCACACTCAGCTCATACTGAAAGGCTTAGAAGGCGTCTTTATAGAATACCTTTCTAAGAAGGAAAATCATTGTGTGCCTCTGTAAAATCCTTTCTGCCAATCCCCACAACCACACTCTCTCCATTGTTTATAGTTACAGTAAATTAAAATTTAACAATTGATCAATGCTCTCTAAGCAAATGAATTATGTTTTATTTTTTTTAATTACTGACTCAAGAAAGTGTCCATTGTCCAGGTACCAATACCAGTCAAGTCAGTTCAAGTTCAGCCAATCTGGTGAACCATCAAAGACAAGATGATAGAGGTTTTAGTTTGTAAGCACTGTGTGGGTAAGACACTTCATCCCAAATAACAGCCCAAGGCATTGAATCCTGGAAAGGTTCTCAGTTATCTCTTCTGGAAATTGTTTTTTTGGAAAAAGATTTTACTCTTCCAAGCAATCATAGTTTTTTAAACATTTTTATTGGTAGATAATAATATATGTTAACATAACAAGATGATCAGTATCATAAGTTATTAGAGAAAACCCTTGAAACCAGGATGACATACCCCTTTATGCATTAGATATTCTCCCTCACCATGGCTATTACATTCTTTCCTCCACCTCTTCTGCAAATTTCCCTGAGTCATGCTGGGTGAATTTAAAGTTTGCATAATTGAGAGGTTCTTAAGAGTTTGTGGATTTGTGTTTTGGACTATTTTGGGCACCCTTGGTGCCTCTCTCCATTGTCCTTCCCTAGGATATCTGCCTTGCTGTGGGAATAGCTCCTTTGCTCATCTCACCTCTTCCTTAGAGGTTGTGTTAGGGCTCTAAATGGTGAGTTTGAGGTGGTTTGTCTCCTGCTTGGGTGTCCCCTATCCACTCAGGTCTGCTTGTTGGAGTTCAGTTGTCCACATTTCTCGTTGCTTCTGAAAAATACAGAGAGTCTCCAGCAGAGAGTGAGATCATTATTAGCCAACTGAGACAAATATTGCTAGGTTGGTGAGACTTAAAAGGGTGTCGCCTTTCTGAGGACCTATGTTTAGTGAGGACTTCCCCATAGAAATGGGGTTCTTGGTCCCCATTCAAGGTTGCCTTGGGTCCCCATACCAGACAAGGGTTCCCTGCCACTGAGTGGATCTCACAGTCAATTAGCCAGCTGTTGATTACCCACCTAGGTTGGGCACCACTATTACACAGATGGGCACTTCTTGTCTTGCTTGTCTGTGCCATACAGCAGTGTGTTCTGCATTCTGAGGCCATTGGTAGGTGTAGCTTGAGGATGGCCCCTGTTTTTTTGGAATATCGTTGGTCTGGTTCCCCTGGCAGATTGTGCAGTGCCTTCAGGCAATACACAAGCTAGCTTTCTGGTTTCATTTCTGGATTCAGCAGGGTCTCTCATTGTTGCATGATATCATTCTGTGGAATCTTCAGCAATAGGGTCTTATCTTTTGCCTGAGGTGGGTATTCAAGGGCTGTGACAAAAATTTATCCTGTTTTAGGGACCATGCATGTCACTTCGATCACTGGCTCATTGTGGACGGTAATTACTTACTGGAAAGGGGATCCAAAGGTCAGAGTCATTTTTTCCTAGAGTTCTGCTTCCACCCCCCATCTTTGGGGCCCTTGTTACCATATGATGCCCTCAGCTCCCTCAAGAACTTGTATAGAAGAAAATTCTATGGAGTTATTATTTTTTGTGAGCTTAGATTACTGTATATCTCCCCACTCTGTTGCTTCTCTCCAATCCCCCATTTTCTTCCATTCCCTTTGTCTATCTCCTGAGTCACATGTAAGGTTTGCTTACTGTTCAAGCTTAACCTGATGAGGGGTAACAGATGAGGGAGAATATATGGTGTTTGTCTCTGTTCTTATGAGTTCGTTGAGTATGATCTGTTCTAAGTCTGTCCATTTTTCTTTGAATTTTGTTATACCATTTTTCCCCAGTGCTGAGTAGAATTCCATAGTGTATATGTACCACATTTTTGATATCCATTTGTCGAGAGATGGGCATTTAGGTTGATTCCAATTCTTAGCTATTATGATTTGAGCCTCTATAAACACGGTTGTGTAGATGTCTCTGTGCTGAAATGAAGAGTCCTGAGGATAGATTCCCAGTAGAGGTCATCTGGTAGTTCTATATCCATCCTGTTCAGAAGCCCCCACACTACTTTCCATAGCGGCTGTACCAGTTTTAATTCAAAACAACAATGGATGAGGGTTCCTTCTTCTCCACATCCTAATTAATAAACTAAACCACAAAAAAAAACACATGGTTATTTCAATCAATCCAAAGAATGCTTTTAACAAAATTCACCAACACTTCATGATCAAAAAGAGGGCTTATATCTCAACATAATAAAGGCCAAATATAAAGCTCCTAAACCTAAATTATACTTGATGGAGAAAGACTCAAGAGTTCCCACTAATTTCATGAACAAGACAGGGGCATCCACTTTTACCACTGCTCTTCAACATAGTACTTAAAGTCCTAGCCCAAGCAATAAGACAGGAGAAAGGCATAAAAGTGACACAAATTTGAAAGAAGTGAAACTATCTCTTTTTTTACAGATGACATGATCTTATATACAATAGATCTGAACGTCAGTACCACTAAACTACTGAAGGTGATTCATTCCTTCAGCAAAGTGGCAGGATACAAAACTAACACATGAGAGTCAATAGCCTTCCTGTATGCAAATGGTGTGCACACAGAAAAAGCAATAAGTGAAACAGTCCTGCTTTCAGTAGCCTCAAAACATATCAAATACCTTGGAACTAAGGATATGAAAGACATGTATAATAAAAACATAAAAATACTCAAGAAGGAAATTGAGGACCACACAAAAAGATGGAAAGACCTTTAATGCTCCTGGATAGGTAAAATTAATTTTGTGAAAATGGCAATTCTTCCTAAAGCAATATACAGATTCAATGTCACGCCAATAAAAATGCCAGTGCCATTCTTACAGACATAGAAAAAATAATGTCCAAATTTATATGGAATGGCAAAAGGCCTCAGATATCCAAAGCTATCCTTAGTTTTAAAAAGCTCATCAGGTGATATCCCCATACCCAATCTAAAGATAAATTACAAAGTCATAGTAAGAAAAAGAGCATGGTACTGGCATAAAAACAGACAGATAGACCAATGGAACAGAATTGAAGACCCTGCTCTAAGCTCGAGCAACTATAGTTACTTAATATTCAACAAAAATGTGAGTAATGTTAACTGGAGCAAAGATAGCATCTTCAACAAATGGTGCCAGACAAATTGGATAAGTACTTGTAAAAAAATGAAAATAGACCCACTCCTCTCACCATGCATAAAAATCAACTCCAAATGGATCAAAGACCTCAACATAAGACCTGAAGCTCTGAAAACCATAGAAAAAAATTAGAGGGAACTCTCTACGAGCTAGGAATAGGGAAAAACTTTCTGAACAATCCTCCAGTAAGCCAGGAAGTACAACAACTACATAACCAATGGAATCTTATCAAGCTAAAAAAAGCCTCTGTACAGACAAATATACCATACTCAAGGCCAATAGACCACCATCAGGTTGGGAGTTAATCTTAGCCAGCTCCAACACAGATAAAGGTCTAATACCTAGAATTTACAAAGAACTCAATAAATTAAATACTAAAATATCAAACAACCCTCTCACAAAATGGGGCTTTGAGATCAACAGGGAATTCTCAAAGGAGGAAATACAAATGGCCAACTGGCATCTAAGAAAATGTTCAACATCATTAATCATCAGGGAAATGCAAATAAAAACAACAATGAGATTCCACCTCACTCCAGTCAGAATGGCAATCATTAAAAAATCTAGCAATCATGGTTTTATTTGGGCCACTGCGGCAAATATAATTCCTAGTCATCTAATGATGTAAATTATTAGTGCATACTCCAAGGATGTCTAACCATGATCATAGTCCTGGGGCTTAGAAGCTGTGATGGTTAAGTTTGTCAATTTGAGCTAATCCATAGTAATCTTGGGTGGGCCTTCCAGAAGGAGACTAATATAAGTAAGGGAGCTTAGGGGGAAGGAGACGCTCTTCCTTCCTCCCCCGGCTGCTGGCGCTTGTTCATGACTTGCACTCGCATCCTGCTCTCCTACCAGTCCTGGACATCGGAACTCAGTTTCCTTGGCCTCACATCGTGGGCTGTCAGCCACCGCTCCACAGGGAACCATCAGGCCTTCTGGGCTGGACTGGGACTGCTGAGACATCCAGCCACGTGAACTGAACAGCTACTGGTTCCTTCAGCTGTGGGCCTACAGACTGCTATCGTTGGACTATTGTAAACTACCACAATAAATTCCATTTTATTATACTCCATTCTATCAACTCTGTTGCCTCTAGAGAACCCTGACTAATACAGAAGCCTTACTGGAATCATTAATAAAGCAGGTATGATTAAAATACCATGAAAAATGATTTTTTCCCATTTAACACATACCTGATATATCACAGAAAAGCAAATGAGGAACAAAGATGTAGAGAAAGACATTGGAATTCCCTTGGCTAAGTAAACTACTTTAAAAAAAGGTGTTCATTTAATAGCTCTTTTTGCCAGACTGCCCCTACACAAGTTTCTTTCCGAAGTTTTTCAATCTATTGTAAGTAGAAGTAAGAAGAGCATCAAGAAAGAAAGAAGAAAAAAGATTCAGTCCGTTGGGGCTTTTCTATGCTACCCACGTTCTAATTAATTTTTTTCTTTTCCCTAAACTTGAGAATTTTCATATGATATTGTATATTTTCTCTGTGAAAATTATGACTATATAAAACTATTTTCAAGTCTTCCAAGGTTCATACATAGAAATAAAAAGAAAATATGGGGTTAAAAAGGAGATCTAGGGCTGGAGAGATGGCTCAGAGGTTAAGGCACTTGCCTCCAGTGCCTAAGGCCCCGGGTTCAATTCCCCAGGACCCACATAAGCCAGACCCACAAGGTGGTGGCCCTGGTGCATTCTCTCTCTCTCTCTCTCTCTCTCTCTCTCTCTCTCTCTCTCTCTCTCTCTCCCCCTTGAAAAATGAATAAATAAAATATTTAAAAAAAAAAAAAAAGGAGATCTAAACTGAGCATGATGGTGTATTTGGAAGGCAGAAGTGGGAGGATCCCTGTGAGTTTTAGACCACTCTGAGACTACAAAGTGAATTAGTAATTTCAGGTCAGCCTAGGCTAGCGGGAGACCATACCTTAGAAAAACAAAATATAACAAAAAAAAGGGAAAAAGAAAAAGAAAGAGTATCTATTATGAGAATAATAGCAATTGCTATCATTTTTAAAATTTATTTGCAAGTAAAGAAAGAGACAGAGAGAATGAGACAGAGAGAGGAGAAAAGGTAAGAAAGAGAGAGAAGAAAGAGAAAAGAAAGAGAAAGAGAAGAGAAAGAATGAAAGGAAAAGAAGAAAAGAGAGGAAGAAAGAACAAAAGGGGGAAACTGAGAAAATAATGAACCAAGTACAATGGAAAGAACGTAGCAAACATATTTGAGACTTTACATACTAGGTAGACTGAGGCAGGAGTTTTTGTGAGCCCAGAAGTTCAAGTCCAACATGGGCAACATTGTGAGACTCAATCTCAAGGAAATATTTGTACTGAACATCTATACATTTTTCTTTTCTGCTTTATACAATGAGTATAGCAGCTATTTACAATACAGTTACATATCATAAAGTATTATAAGAAATCTAGGGATAATCTGAAGGCTATGCATAGGTTATATGTGAGCTCTAAATCATTTTATCTAAGGCTTATGAACATCTGCAGGTTTAACTGTCCCTATGCATATCTAAGTATAAGCATATTTACTTTGTTTTTTATGTGAGGTCCATTTTTGTCAGCAGAATGCTATCTTAGATAATACACAACATGTTCTTATCTTGTCTCCTCAAAATGGTTTGGGGGTGAGGGGAACGACTTAAGCATGAAGCTAAACCAAAATGGGTTCAAAATTATAAAATCCTCACGAGTATACTGTAATCTATTGAGCAAATAGTGGGCATCATCTGGCAAGAGGGGCTGTGAATAGAAGGGGAAAGAGTCTAAGCCTGTGAAAAATTGATCAGTCTGGCAACTCCAGGCCCCAGTCATCGGCTCCTTCCCCCACTGAGCTGTTGACCTAAGTGACCCATGAGGTCCCAAAAACAAGACAGGAATCTGTTAAAGCTCTTGAATGCCCACCCTAGGCCTGAGGCAAGATCCTGTTGATGAAGAAAACACAGAAAACCATCAATCAACATTTAGAGATGCTGCGAGGTCCAGAATGGTATCCAGCCCCCAGATGGTAGTCAGTGTAGTGCTGGAAGGCACTGCATAAACTGCCAGGGAAAGCTGGTCAACGACAGCTGGAGTAAACAGAGACCACTGGCATGAAACACAGTCTGCTGCCATGAGTAGGCTGTCCACAGTTCCTACTGGGAGAGAACAGTGAACCAAGAAAGGAGCACTTATGCAATGGAGGAGCCAGAGCCTGGGGGAGGCAAGCAACAGCTTTTAAATTTGGCCAAATATTTCACTTAGTGAGGGGGAGCCCTGAACTGGAACTGGGGACTTAGGGCGATATGCACTGGGAGCCGGACTCTGGGGCCCCCCAAGGAGAGATGCACTATGTGAAAGATTGATGGAGAGGCTACTAAACATAGAATCTAGCTAATGTGTAGAATTCCCCTGTAGTAGTTAGGGTTCTGTAGTCAGGGCAAGGAGGAGGGGTAGATAAAGATCAGCTCTGTTTTTTCCTGGGGCCATTTTATATATGGGCTAACAATGCAAAGGCTGCCCACTTTGGGGATGGATCTTGTGACTCAGTTAATCCTTGAAGAAAAACACTCACAGAGGTATATCTCTTGGTTGATTCCTGACCCTTCCAGTTGACAGTATTAATCCTCACAACCCTACAATAGAACTTACCTAATGTCTTATAATTAGATTGAAGTTGTGGGGTTTTTAGAGCCCCCAGGGATAAAGTGTTATTCTCATTACATCAAAGGCTATCAGCTTTGACATTAACCTTGATCTGAGGGGATATTTTACAAACCTTTCCGGTATAAGAGACAGCTCAGCAGCTAAGGGCTTGCCTGCAAAGCCTAAAGACCAAGGTTAGATTTCCTAGTACCCATATAAATCCAGATGCATAGTAGTATGCATGCCCATATCCTTCCTCTCTCTCTCTCTCTCTCTCTCTCTCTCTCTCTCTCTCTCTCTCTCTCTCTCTCTCTCTCTCTCTCTCTCTCCCCTCAAACAATTTTTTAAAATAGGCTTTGTAGTTAGACTCCTTGGTTTTTTTTTTTTTTTGTCTTCCTTTAGTTTCTGATACAATCTAACTAAGCAGAGTAGGCTAACCAGGAAATGCTTATGTAGACCCTGTTGTAGTCACAATCCTGTTTCAGCCTTCCAGGTGCTGGGATTACAGGTTGTTCCAGGAAACTTTTTTTTTCCCTTGGGAGACACAAATGCATGTCTGTTCACCCCAGATGGCACAATTGACAGATCAAAATATGACTGTACCAAAACCAATTTTGATGAACCAGTGGTATTATTGGGTTACTTACAGCTGGTCAGAAAGTTCCCTCCACAAACACTTGCTTACCCTTTATATATCTGTCATGGTTTGATCCAGGTGTCCACCTCGAACAAATGAATGTGTTCTGGGTCCTCAGCTGATGGCAGTTTGGATTTTATAATCTTGATGGAGCTATGTTTTGGGGGCTGACTTTTGGGGGTTATAAGCCAGCTTCCCCTTGCCAGTATTTGGCACACCTTCCGGCTGCTATTTCCAGTGCTGTGGCAGAGGTGATGTCCACCCCTCTGCTCATACCATAATTTTCCCTGCCAGGATGGAGTCTTCCCTCGAGTCCATAAGCCAAATAAACACATTCCTCCATAAACTGCTTTTGTTTGGGTTCTTTCTGCGCAGCAAGCAACTAAAAAGCTGACTGCAACAATATCCTTAGGGCAGTGTCTTACAACCTTTTTCCTAGGCTTGTTGACTTCCTGAGTCTGTCTCCTGGCTTCCTTCCTCCTCCAATGAGGCAACATTTTTTTTAATTTTTTTATTGTCCATAATGAGTTACAATTTTTTTTTGTTATCCCCAATTCCCCGCTGCCCTCCCCTCCCCAATCTGCTAGATAACCTCCTTCATGGGTCATCTGGATCAGTCCTTGTGACAGGGGATCATGGATAGCCTAGTATTGCTACAAAACACTCCACCCCTTCTGGCTCTTACGTAATTTCTGCTCCCTCTTCCATGATGTTCCCTGAGGCTTGGATGAGGTGAGATAAATTTTCTATCTATGGCTAATCTTTGGGCCACTATTCACAGCAAAAGCCATTTAGTTTTGGGAGCTTGACCAGTTCAGTCTTTCCATCTGCAATGACTGCCAATGTTTTCCTCTAGCCAAGGAGGACAGCAGGAGCAATAGCAGTGATACTGTATAGGAATAAGCACACATGTTTAGCAGAGGTTTGACAGGACCTTCACATCTATCCAGTAAAATAATAACAACAGCTTCCTCACTGGGGCCTATGATCTTCCCAGCCACAGGCTTTTGACCAGGTTTATAGTAGCAGCAATGAACTCTTGCAGAGCAGGTCTTAAATCTAATCAAAAAGTTGTTGAATATCCCTACAACAGTCACATCACTATCACACAGGCAGACATGTCTCGCCTGTCATGTTGGTATTGTAGCACACAGGATCTTGTGTGAGAGATGGATAGGACTGTTGATGACCAATCTTCCCCAGCAGCCTACATAATACCTTTCAGCAACATGAAAGCCAACCAGCAAGGAGGGTGCTTTCAACTTAGGCTAAACCTAATTTTTCCATGTCCTATAACCAAAGTGTGCCATGTCTTCAGAAGTAGGGTCTTACCATTTAATTCTGGAATATAACCAAAACAAGGGCAATAGTTTTTTTTTTTTCAATTTTGTGTGTCTTATGGGCTTTAGTCACCAACTCTTAAAAGTTAGCTCTTCCCTAGAATTGTGATTTTTTTTATTTAACAACCTCATTTCTCTCAGAGTGACCTTTCCATCCATGCAGGGTATCTTTCTTTAAACTCTCTCAGTGTTGTCTTTACTATCTTCTCAGACACTTTTCTAAACATGTAAGACATCCAGAGTTTAGCACTATAACATAAAACCTTTTATAACTGTCTCATTAAACCTTTTTGCAGAGGCTAAGCAGGATATCTGAAGGCCCACAGCCATTGATTTCAAGCAGGTGCCAGATGGTCTCAGGAGTCAGCAGGTAAGGGGAAACTGAAGAAGAATGTTAGCAAAGTCCAATATAGCTTGAAAAGAGTTCATTGACTACATCAACTATTTTCTCTAAAGGACAATATTGGAACACTACCCCCTTCTCGAGCTTTTCCAAAATCAATAGACATTGGACCATTTGGCTTTCTCATCCTAGAATGCTTCCATAAGGCTCCTTGGGTCTTCATTCCCCTGAGGGGGAGTAGGGCTGGTGGTATCTGCCCCTTTGGTTTGCTTAACCCACCAGCTTGGTTTGACAGGCTGCTGGGGCCTGTCCCTGAGGTTGCAGCTTTGGTCATTTTCTCTTCCTCAGCCACACCTGGCTCCTGTGTTAGCCTAGGGCTAGGTGAGCAATTTCTATCCCCAGCAAACCTTTATGCAGGACACCTGAAGCACCCTATCATTCCTACTCTCTGAGAACAGTTCTTCAGTCCTTGAAGGCTTCCAGAGGCTAACTAGCAGTGTGTTTTCCCTTTGGTCAATCTTGTCTTAGGGACTCCAACTCTATACATATCTATGGATATTCTCCCCCACCATGGCTCTTACGTTGTTTCTGCCCCCTCTTTTGCTCAGTTCCGTGAGTCATAATTGGTGAGTTTTAAGTCTGCTTTATTGTTAAGATCTTAACTCTCTCTGGATCTTTGTCCTGGGTTATGTTGAATATCATGGTTATCTGTCTCCATTGACCTTTCATGGGTTATCAGACTTTCTGTGGTGATTGGTCTCCTGTTTAACTCATCACTTTCTCGTAGGTTTTATTTGGGCCCTGTGTGAAGTCCACGGGTGATTTGTCTCCTGCCAGGATGTCAGCCATCATCCAATGTCTTGGTGGAATTGAGTTTTCACTGGCTCTCTCACTGCCTTCTGAAAAATATAAACAGAATCTCCATCAGAGAGTGAGATCAGTAAATGAGACAACACTGCTCTTATGGCTAGCTCCTAATGGGTGTAGCTTCTCTATAGCTCCCTGGTAGTGAGAATTTCCCTTAGGAGCCAGAGTTCTTGGCCCCCTATAGGATTTTGCCAGGGATCCCAATTCCAGTTAAGAATTCCTTGTCGCTTAGAAGATCTCGTAGCCCATCAGTAAGCTGTTAATTACCCTCCTCAGTTTAGTGTCACTATCATCTACCTTTTTGAAGACAGAGTATCTGCAGAAGTTATTTAGGATTTGTCGGAATAGAGCATGTGTTTATTTGATCATTATTTTTCATCATGTTGGGCTGGAGGGCATGTATTTTGTACTGAGCTCAAAATTTTCCGTTGGAATTATTTTCATTTGGCTCTTGTGTTTCTCTGATGTATTGCCATCAATATGTGTGCATTGATATCTATATCTATATATATATATCTTCAAGGAAGTATTCGACATTTCCTTTCTTTCTGGAGCTTTAGTGCTTTAAGCTTCTCTCTTGTATTCTCTGCCACTCTCATGTTATTCTTACTAATCTAACTACTATTGGATAAGTGAGGCAGAATATTGATGTAAGACTTGTTTCATGGCTCAAAACAATTAAAATTGTATGGTTAAAAACAAATATGTACTGTAATCAAGGAACTAAATTAAGGAAAGTGAAAATATGCAATTTTGAAACTCAGTAAATAAAAGCAGATGATAAAAGATAGATAGATGATAGAGAGATATGTGGTCATGAAAGTAGTAGGAGGACTAGTAGGAAGATGAAAGGGTTCAGTGAGAGTGAGAGGAACACAAGAGAGAATAATGAGGGTAAATATGATCAAAATGCATTACATACATGTTTAAAATTATGATTTTATTAAATACAAAAAGTAAAAAAAAGGAACTTGAGTTTCACTGAAGTCACAAGATGACTGTCACCTTCACTGCAGCCTTGTAAGCTATGGAGCCAAGAACCTAAATTATGCTTTGGTTTATGTTGACAATTCTGACCCACAAGAACTATAAGGTAATTAATGCATTATTTTAAGCTTTTAAGTTTGGTATGGATATAGTAGAAAACCAGTAAAAGAGATTAACCATTAAAGGAACTAATAACAAATATCATCATGTATTTTAGATATACAGAACTATTTCTCTTACCATTTATTCTACTTTCACTAAAATAAATATGAAGTGTTACAAACTCCTCAAGATAGTGCCCTATTTGTTATCAACTGGATGCTACTACACTTCCTCCTAAATTCAAATGTCAGGAGAAGAGTCCAGGATAAATTTGCAATGGCTAATAAAACATTTAAGAATTCCTTCTTTTGATACATTCAAGTCTGTAGAAAAAAGTGAAGTAGAAAGAAGAGTCACTGAGCTTCATTATGCAACCTTCACAGCATTGAATGCTTCCATTAAGGTGAAAGGATGTAAAGATGCTTGGAGTGTGAATGGATTCAAGGCAGATTATTTCTGGGTAATATCACAACATAGGTTATTTTATTATATTCTATTAACCTTAAATTTATGGTGCATATATATGTAGGTAATATATCATAGGAAAGGTTTCCAGGATGAATATTTCTTGGCCATCCTATTGGTTTAGGAAGAAAAAAAAATTCTGACTCAAGTAACTAGAGTAAAATTTAATAATTAAATCCAAATTTTATTTTCTAAATGGAATAAAAAAGACACCAGATTAAAAAATAATGTGAAATATGTAGGAAGATGTAGATGAAATGTATTTACTATGTAGGTAGGATCAAGCAAGAGGCCAGATATTTTAACACATATTTGTGTGACTTACAAAACAAGTATGAGTTCCCTTTTTGTTAAAAATAATGAAAATGGACTTTGTTGTTATTTTTTGGTTCTGTTTATTTTTTATTTTTAATTTTTTTATTTATATGTAAGGGCAGAGACAGAGAATGTATGTGCCAGGACCTCCTGCTACTCCAAACTCCAGATGCATGTGACACTTTGAGCATCTAGCTTTATGTGAGTTTTGTGGAATTGTCGCAAGGCTATCAGGCTTCTTAGGCAAGTGCCTTTAACTGCTAAGTCATCTTCTCACTCTCTTTTCTTTCTTGAAATAAAGTCTCACTATGCAGCCTGGGCTGATCTCAAGCTCATGATCCGTCTGAATCCACCTCTTAAGTGCAAGGATTATATTCATGAGCTATCAAGCACAGCTTGCAAATGGACTACTAAAAGGAGTCTTCTACCAGGTGAGAAAAGACATTAGATATAGAAATGAATGAACTGGGAGATTGCTCAGTGGATAAAGTACTCACCATTCACTCCAGAGTACACTCATTTGATCTGAAGACTCCACGTAAAAAGCTAGAAGCTGGTGAGATTCTGTCGTCCCAGGACACTGATGGCAAGATGTAAGGTGAGATGAGAAACATAGCCAGGACACTCTCTCAGAAACTCCAGGTGAGCATTCCAAAAAATACAGAGAAAGAAAAGCCAAGCAGGCACCATCTTAAACCCAAAAGGTGTCATGGCATGTACACATATAAACATGCATAAACATACAAACATATAGGCTCAAAAATAAAATAAATAAAAAGAAATGAACTATTTATTCTTTTGCTTCTTGTATATCACATTTTTTTCTTTCAGAACAGTCATGTCTGAAAGTCTTTATGAGTAGGAAAAAAATCAATTATAAGGGTATACAGAGGAAGGCTTTTAAGTTTTTTTGAAATTTTTTAAAAGAAAATTGCTTCCTAGCTGAGACTATGAATGGCAAGTTGCAGCTGAGAATGAATTTTTAATACTTAGTTAAAAGTCCTTGATAATAGGGGTTTATTGTACAAGTGTTAACAAATCCTTAATTATAACGATGTTCGTGAGGAGTCCAACTATATTATCACAGCAGCTCAACACCTTATGTATATAAAATGTCTATCTGATTCAATGAAACCTCCAACATAATCAATACAGAAAACACTACAACAATTAGCTTCCTCTTAACATTTTAAAGTTGATCAGGAGTAACTTAGAAATCGTTATTCTTGATAACTTGAATTTTATGGCCTGCCATCACCAAAGAGGTTTCCAACCTGACCCATACAATGGATATTATGGCGTCAGTTAAGTTCATTCATGCTCACTTTGACGTTTCAGTGGATAGAATCCCAATCCAAAGTCCTCTTTTAGGAATTCTAAATGAGACAATTCACATGTAGAACTTTTTGAGGCAAAAAGAAAGATTACAAAAAGCAGAAAACAATTCAAATATCTCTGTACTCCCTGCCTAGAAAATTAGGAAGTGCTATGCCAGTCATTTATTCCTTTTTAAATCAAACTGTGATTTACTTGAACCAGGGATTTTATTGTTCTGGTTTTTGGCCGAAAAGCCACTTGCCTCAGATTTTCTTTTACCATATAAACAAATATAATTATTCCAATATTTAAATATGAATAAAATCTCATTTAATCATAGTCCCTTTTTATGGAAAAGGAAAAATGGATGCCTTATTTAGAGTCTGCCAGAGATGTGCCCTCTAAAAATGATCTGAATTTCCATCAGAGAAAGCTCAGAGCAGGACAGCTTTTGTCAATGAACATCTTCGTGCTGAAAATGTATTAATTGAAGAGGTAGAGTGATTTCTTCCAGCAGATGGCATTATGGTTTGGGTTAGGGGTGCAGAGGGCAAGAGGTCAGCTGAGGATGTAGATGACCCCTGGTGTGCAACCAAGCAGCTGTGTGATTTCAGGCCAAGCATGCCACTCAATAGAATGTATACTTTCTCATCAGGAGGGTGATGGTTTTGTTACCTATTAAAAGGAGTGTGGTTCTCTAATAAGACTGAAAAATTAATTGCATCCTTAGTTTTTTCTCATTACCATTCTTGTTCAAAGTTATTTCAAGAATTTGTCATGTGCTGTTGTATTTAGATAGTTTATGTGTGTTTTCTTCATCAAAATGCATATTACTCAAACACATGCTCTGTAACTTTTTATTTCCCATCTCACATGGAACAAAGTGCATTGAAACCAAATAAAGTGATCACAGAGACATTCTAAATATACAGACACAGGATCACTGCCCTTAAAGGACAGTTTCCAGAAACATTTCCATGTGTT
>PVHP010003549.1:21540-77972 GCA_004024765.1 Zapus hudsonius
ATATATATATATATATATATATATATATATATATATATATATATATATATATATATATCAAGCTTTCAATACCCCTTCCTCAGCTTCTCAAGGGTTGAGTTTATAGGCTTATACCACCATATCCACAAGGGTCAAATTTTTAAAGGGAATTTTAGATTCAATGTTATAACATGCAGAATTAGAATGTTAGATAATATAAGATTATTTTATAGCATCTATTTATTTTGAACCTATCAAAACACAATTGGTCTGTCATCACCAGCCCTCCTTGCTACTTTTACAAAGGTTAGCAGAGTGGATGGAGAAAAAAAAATGGTAAGCCGGTAGGTCCTTCTGAAGGAACAGAGGTTGCTGAACCAATTCACCTAAATAAGTGAAGTATAAGTAGGAGTGCTCCAAAAGCTTTAGAAGTGAAGTCCTTGGTCTTTAGATATTTTCCATCAAGGATGATATTTTGAAGGATCTACATTATATATTGAGTACAGATAATAAGTTTATTAACTTGTAAAGGTTCAAATTGATATAGTTCCATGTAAAAATGAGGCTGAATTATCTCCATAGCCCAGTCATGTGCAAATATCAACATTCTCCACAGTTTATAGAAATAATAAAATGCATTCTATCACTATCATCACTACCATAGCACCTGCTCTCTATAGGAGCTGTTAGGTTCTTACTGTGTATGATTGCATCATGGAATTCGGGTTTTCATGCAAGTCTATAACTCTGTTCTTTTGTGAATACTTTTGACATGGAGAGCCATTGATGAATTTTCCACTTCTCTTTTTTTGGCACTCAACCTATCAAAAATTTTTGGTGACTGTGTCTCCATAGAGTATATCAATTAATTTTTCTTTTTTCTTCTCTCTTTTCTACTCAAGGAACCATCTTCACAGACCACCATCCTTAAAACTCCTCCACATACCACATGGAGATTTTACTTTGCACAAATCAGATCATGAGATCAGTTTTATTAATTTAAATTTCTTCAGCAACTTCCCATTGTCTCTAAAATAAGTCTCAGACTTATAATCATCATCTTGCAGATTTTATGATCTCTGTCCTCAAGTTTAGTTTCTCTGCTTCCCTAGACAATGGTCTCATCAGTCTTGTATTTCTTTAGTTTCTTCAAATACATGTAGTGATTTCACTCATCTCCCTCACCTATTTTCTTCTCTCTGATATTCCTCCAGCTAGCTCCTTCTCACCATTCAGATCTCAATCAATGGCAAATGCTGACATATCTTCTAGTATATTATTTTATTTAGTTAGTTTTAATGTTTTATTGGAATAAAATTTCATTCCAATAAAACTATATATATTAACAAAACAATATGCTCAGTATCATAAATTATTACAGAAAACCATTGTAACCAGGATGACATTCCCTTCTATGCATTAGATATTCTCCCCCCACTACGGTTCTTATATTATTTCTGCCACCTCTTCTGAAATGGTGGGTGAGCTTAAAGTTTGTAGAATTATTAAGTTCTTAAGAGTCTCTAAATTTGTGTTTTGGACTATTTGGGGCACCTTTGGTGCCCTCTCTCCATTATCCTTCCATAGTATATCTGACTTTCTGTGGGCGTAACTTTTTTGCTCATCATCCCACTTCCTTAGAGGTTGAGTTAGGGCTCTAAATGGTGAGTTTGAGGTGGTTTGTCTCCTGCTTTGGTGTCTCTCTTCAACTCAGATCCACTTGGTGGAGTTTGGTTGTCCATTTCTGAAAAATACAAACATTATCTCTAGCAGAGAGTGAGATTACTATTGTTCAATTGAGACAAATATTGCTTGGTTGGTGAGATTTAAAAGGTTGTAGCCTTTCTGAGGACCTATGGTTAGTGAAGACTTCCCATTGGAGATCAAGTTCTTGGTCCCCATTCAAGGTTGCCTTGGATCCCTGTACCAGTCAAGGATTCCCTGCAACAGAGTGGACCTCATAGCAAATTAGCTAGCTGTTGATTACCTACCTAGGTCGAGCGCCATTATTGCACAGATAGGCACTTCTTGTCTTGCTTGTCTGTGTCATATAGCAGTGTGTTCTGCACTCTCAGGTCATGGGTTGGTGTAGCTTGAAGATGTCCCCTGCTTTCTTGGAGCTGGTTTCATTTCCAGATTCAGCAGGGTCTCTCCTTGTGTGATATCAGTCTGTGGAATCTTCAGCAATAGGGTCTTATTTTTTCCCTGAGGTTCATGATGCTGGGATAAACATCCAAACTAGACATAGTTTACAAGAAGGGGTTTATTTAAAGCTTACAGACGGGGGGGAGGGTAGTTCCATCAATGGTGGAAGAAGCATTTTCCATGCATTCAAGTAGAGAGAAGCAACTAAACATCCAGCAAAAAACAAAAAGCAGCAAGCACAACCTAGCAGCAAGCAGAGGGACCCAGGCAGAGCTCAAACATGTCAGCACACCTTTGGGCTAAAAATCAGGCCTGCCACCAAACACACATTAGGGCTGGGCCTCAGTATCCATTCCAAGCCAAGAGGCTGGACACCCTAGTTACAAACTTTAATAAAACACGTGAGTCTTCAAATTGCCACAAGCCTAAAGAAAAAAATAGAGGATTAAAGGAAGCTAAACTCATACCTACTCTGCACCCACCACCAACTGTGCTCATCAGGACATGGGATGGGCAGCCGCCACTCTGCTGCCCACCACTTGAAAATCTGGATGTGGTTCATCCAATGAATGTATTTGGCAGAATATACTATTAGCATCACATCAATTTACTCATATTTATAGTAACAAAAAGAAAGCCAGTTTCAACAGTTGTATTTATAGGTTATATCTTTTGCAGGCTTTAATTGAAGAAACATTTTGAACATTTATCCAGATTTCAAAAGCATGTATTAGTCATTGATTTAATATACTCTCATACATGTGTTCAATATTTGGGCAATTTACTATTTTAATCTTAATTAAGACTTGTCTTTTTAACGTCTAGAAAGCTAAATCATATGTATTGTCAGAAAATGTTAAATTATAAACTCCATTTGTTTTACTGAAGGAGTCTTTATTGTAAAAGCATTTCTTTGGTGAAAGCATTTGAGAATATAAATATAAATGTCTCATTGATTGAAATTATCCATATATTGAATAGTAGAGACATGAGCAGAGAATAGTATTGGGCAAGATCTAATTCCATCTAGTGTGAACTTTATGTTTTTGTTTTGCAATGGGACAGCGTCACTCAGAAAAACTAAACTGTGAGGACTCATAAAATATCCAGCCCTGTCTTTTTGTAACAAGGAGACTAATCTGACTTTTGGTTTCACTGTCTGGAAAAAGTGTGCTATGCAGCTACCATGGTTCTTGAGCTAATACAAGGACAGTTGTGGTTTCAACCACAGATCTGCAGTGGCCTCCTATCCAACCGATCAGCATTCTCACTGAGGTAACCTGCCTCAGTTATATAGTGGATCTTTCAATTGAAATTAACAAATGATCAGTGCAAATCTGTACAATATAATCACATTTATGATAGTATATTTAACTGCCAGGGTAATCTGGAGAAACCTACTTCTCTTTCTGACCCTAGAGGTTTTGTTTTGTTTTGTTTGTCACCAAGCAGAGATAAAAATGCATTTGGCAGTATGACACATCTATCTCTCAACAGTTTGTTGTGAAGAATAAGAAGTTATGTGCAGAACACTATATAAATGATCATTATCATATTTCCATAATATTGAAAATTCATTCTTTGTACAGAACCTATTTTAAACCTCCCAGAATCAACCGAAGGGAGTGTATATGACAAGCTTTTCAATCTGATGTTGGGCTATGTTCATCCACATCTAAACAGTCATATTGCAGTGGCTGTACATGCACAGTATTTTGCTTGACATTGACAAATATCTGGTTGCCAAAGTGTACAGAAGATAAATGTACTTGGGCAAAATAAGAGCAGAATAAAAGCAACTTCACTTTGGATAGTATCTAACAGGCCCAAGATACAAGGCTGAACAAACCGCCATGGATAAAATAAAGGCATTTTTGGTCAAGGATTTTTTGGAAAGACAATATATCAGATCAGTTTTTTTTTTTTTCTCCAAGATAGTTTTAAATACAATTTTCCTGATTATTTCCCAATAAATATGGAAAGTTTTGAATCGATGTCCTTGCAACCTCATACCAAGCCAGCCAGATGTTGGAAAAGGATATTGTGGGCCAATATTTCCTCTAAAACTTCTCTGTCTCTGTCTCTCTGTCTCTCTCTTTCTCTTTTCCTCTCCCTCCCTCTTATCCATTTGTATGTCAGCATGTATTGGATACTATGAGAAACCTTTAACTTTAATAACTTGACTAACTAGTTCAAACTTCATGAGCTAGTTTAGGTCTTTAATCACTTTCTTTATTGCCACATTAAAATTGAGAAGTCATGTTTCTGAGATAAATCTTGGAGCATGTTTTCTCCCAGAATATTTTGGAATTCTCCTAAAATAAAAATATGAAGTACCATGGAAGATGACCGGGATGGCTAGGAAATCAGGGTTGGCAAGAATAAATGCCAACCAATATAATTTTAGGGAGTAAATATATTCTTTTGCTGTTTTGAAAATGAATTGCAGAAACTAAAATGTAATTCCTTTTTAGGCAATTGTTGTAATTCTGATGGATTTATAAAAGGGATAGAAAAGACCAGAGCAGACATCTGGGACATTCCTACCTTTTTCACCAGTTCCTAGAATGTAGCCTTGTCTGTGTTTACCTTGTACTTCTTACTTGATCTGGTTTATGAAAGACATTTTCCTCCCATTTAAACATAAAATCATCTAGCCTGCCACAAGGGTGTCACTCCTCTGATAGTGATTGCTTTGAATGGCTCTGTCTAGTTTTGGCTGAAGCTGCCATGGATGCTCAACAGGAATAGAGATGTAGCTGATCAGGACTATGGATAAACATTAAGAATTTAAGGGCAGAGGGCTGGAGAGATTGCTCAGCAGTTAAGGCACTTGCCTCCAGTGCCTAAGGCCCCGGGTTCAATTCCCCAGGACCCACATAAGCCCTACCCACAAGGTGGTGGCCCTGGTACTCTCTCTCTCTCTCTCTCTCTCTCTCTCTCTCTCTCTCTCTCTTTCTCTCTCTCTCTGCTTGGAAATGAATAAATAAAATATTTTTTAAAAAGAATTTAAGGGCAGAAATTGAACAACACTATATTTTTTATGAAAACATAAATCACTGACAACAATATGTAAAATGTTGCAATATTTTACAGAAGTTCTAACAATGTAATCCAAGTTTGGCAGTAATAGCTCATCACTATTTTAATATTAAATTATATTTGTAGTAAGTGAGATCCATAGTAGATCTCTCTGTAGATTGAATGACTGATATATATAAACCCATGCATATGAAAACTGGAAATACATCTACTTGCTGCTGAGAAGAACATAAAGTGTGGCATTGTGGTTGTTGTCCATGTTGCTGGTAAATGATTATTTCTGTTTATTTCCTCAGAAATAAACATGTGGCATAATTTTTTTTTACAAAACTGAATTCCCAACATACATTTTTTTCTTATAGGTTATATTCATTTCATATTACAAAGTTAAATAAATATAGCAGTGATATTTATTTTATTATTTTATTATTTATTCACAAGCAGAGGAAAAGACAGATGAGAGAGAGAGAGAGAGAGAGAGAGAGAGAGAGAGAGAGAGAGAGAGAGAGAGAGAGAGAGAATAGGCATGCCATGACCTCCAACCACTGGAAATGAACTCCAGATGCATGTGCCACTTTGTGCTTTTGGCTTTACATGGATAATGGGGAATTGAACCCAGGACATTAAGCTTTGCAGCCAAGAGCCTCAACTGCTGAGCCATCTCTTCAGCCCCACTACTATTATTTAAAATAATCTGAAAATCGAATTAAATAATAAAGGTGATTCAAAAGGCTAAGTATTCTCATGAGACCTATTAGAATTTTTATACACTGATTTGCAGGACAAGCTATATGAAACATGCTATCACCACTTCTATTACACATACTTTATGTTTAATGTGGTCACTACATCAATGATTACCAGTAAAGAAAATGAAGCCTAGAGAAATTAAGTGACTCACCCAGAGATGGCACAGTCATAAATTTTTAAGAACTAGGCCTTGAGTATGGGAATTTTGACTCCTTTAATTATATTTTTGACATACCTATTGTTTCATTTTCAACAATGATACTGACTTTTATGCATTATTTTCCTCTGCTATGGATTTATGTTATCAAGGACAAGTTTCAGCAAATTTTCACAAATTTGCTTCTAGTCATGATCAAATCTGGAAACTCAAATTTGGAAGACACACTGTGAAAGAAAAGTGAAACCAAGAGAGTTAATACAGGTGAAAGCAAGAAACACATTCATATTTCAGAGTAAAATCAAGCAAAAGTACTATAGCAAACTTCAGTTCCAACTGATAATAACCTTCACGAATCTTGATTCTTCCCCTCAAAAGAACTTTCCAGAATCCACAGTTCTTTACTAAAAGGACTTTTAATTTATACAATTAGTAGAAAGCATTTTGTTTAAAATTGAATTGGATTAAGTGTCATACACTTAAATAAAAAGGTATTTGAATTTAGTAAAACCTTATCATGGTACCAAAACCACTCTTTATGAGCATCTCAACTTCGCCTCTAATGACTCAGAGATCAGGTGATGTAACCTCTCATATTTGGACCTACTTAGAATCCAAAGGTTGCCTATGTCCCTGAATGTAGCCAAAAGGAAGATGTAAAAGGCCTCTCTTAGGTAGATAGGAAAGTGACTTCATAGCCTCCCAAAATGCTTTGTACATATTTCACAAATTGTGCAAAACAAGCAAATGGTCTTTCATAAAAGGGTCTGACTTCACAAATGAAAAAAATGGTAACATAGTAACATTTAAGGGAATTTAGTTGCTTTGGACAATTAACCTTATGGATGAAGAGGAGTTATTCTTTTGTAATCATTTTGCCAGCTATCACTTGGAATTTAAAGTAAATATGAGAAACTGAGGCAAATCATATAGTTTATGAGTTCCAAGTATATCAATTCTATCTATGTCAGTGTTTCTAAAGTCATTTTAGGGATTGGTGGAATATTTCTCTACTCAAATAAAGAAATATTTAACAAGACATGGACTTCTATATTTCTTCAACTTTTACAACTGTGTGCTTTACCTATCATTTTCATATGCTTCCTTAACCAGCAAATGATGTGGTAAAATTGTGGGTAACGGCAGCATGAAGAACAGACCATTTTAATTTCTCCCATCTGGCATATTAGCATTAATAAAAGATGTTTAAAAAGGGAAGCCTTGAAAGGCTTTCACCTCTTGATTTAACAAGATAATAGGGTAAGCTTGCAATCTGCCACTAAATATATCCAGTAAGAATATGAGTGAGTACAATGCAGTGATCACCAAGATTAACCTTTGAGGCAATTTTTAAAACCCTTTTGATAACAATATGATCATGTTAAGAGTGACACAAAATCTGTTACTCTTCCTTGTAGTACAACTTCATTGGGAAAATTTCCATTTTATGGCAGGTCTACATAGACTTTAAAAATAACATAATTGAAAAGATCCTTATACTTTCTGTATTTGTGAACCGACCATCATTGATCACCCTTGCAATAGACTTAGTTTCCTTGATATTAGTATTGAATGATGACATGGTCAGATTAATGCTGATTATATATTATGCATTTATCTGTATTGCTCAATTGTGTTGTCATCACACTACTTGCCAACAGCTAATTAATATTTTCACATATACTCTTGATGGAATTTGGGAAGATTTTACTTACCTGGCAATTTCTCAATTAAAATGGGCTTTAGGAATCATAAACTTCTTAAATGGAAAATTACCTTGGTAGTGGGTCCAAGTTTTTTATTACTTTACTGGCTAATCTTATGACCACAGATAGTTTAAAAGAACATCAGAGATGATCATTTTGTAAGGTAATAAACTGAAGACTTCACAGGGAGTTTAATAAAAAGTAACATAATTCATTTCCTTGGTTAATTCCTGACTGTATCACATGGTAATCTTACAATATAAGGATTTAATTTTGGAATAAAAATTGCTTACAAATATGCTGGTTTCTAATAAAACCAATTTGAATTGTGGCTACTGAGTTCACCCACCAATCTTGATATGATGTGGTAATATTGTGGGTAACGGCAGCATGAAGAACAGAGCCATTTTTTTCTAATGAGAAAGTGCCTAGCATTATAAGAAGTGGCCCCTTTACAAAGTTCTACCTCTATCATTCCTCAAATTAAGTGATGGCATAGTTTTGTTTTGTTCTGATCATTCATGGTAAATTTTATATCATGTAGTTTCAGGGTTTGAAGTGAGAACTTGTTTTCCTATGGAACCTTTTATGAAAGTTCGAAGTATCCACAGGACAGGAAATTTATGTCTAATGTATCCATGGGCACAAAGAGAGTATATGAAGAGTATAGGTTTGGCAAATGTGGTATAGAAATCTCAAAACAACCTTGGTTTTAGAAAGACAGCGATAAACACATGGCAATGACAATAGATTTATACAGACATATCAACCATTGATACCATGAACCTTATTTCTTATTTAAATGCAACCTTTCATAATTTCTTTTCAGTTCTATGAAGGACAGAAAGAGAAAGTGGAAAAGTGGGAAGAGAAAAAGGAGAAACAGGAGGTAGGAGGAAGAAGTGGAGAAGGACAAGGAAGAGGAGATTCAGTCTGGAGAACAGTAATCAGAATTCTGTGCACACCAAGGAAGCTGAATGAACCCATAGGAAGAATGAAGAAACCATGATAAAATGGACACAGTTTTATTTTGATATAGGTTCAACTAATCAAAATTACTGTTAATTTTTTTTAAATTAAAGACTGAAATTTCAACTACACCCTAGTTAGGTAATAGGATTATGCCAATATACAATTGACTTAAATAAGAAAAAATGTAAAAAATGTGAGAACATAAACAGTCTATGTCTTCAGTCATCCTTCATGCGTACACATGTGGGGGAGAAGGAAAGGGATCTTGTCTATGAAATCTTGCAACTTTCCATCTTCTATATTAAGTATTATATTGGGTAATCCCAAAATTGTGCATATTTGTTTCTTCTAAAAATTGAATAAAAGATATAAAGCCAAGTTTCACAGATGCAGAGATAGGGTCACATGCACTAATGGCTGTATTTTACAAGAAAAGATTTGCATGCATTCTTTTATTTTTTATTTTAATTTATTATCAATAAAAACTTGCAAATTTATGACATAGCATGTTTTTACCACTTTTATTTAAAATATTTGTGTTACTTTTAAAGACATGAAATTAAAATTAGGTAAATAGCATTAAGTTACATAAAGCTCAAGGATATGAACAGATTGAACATTTAAAAAATGATTTGAAAAGACACTATAAAAATTACCATTAGGAGTCTATATTTTGCAAAATAAAGAATATTTGATTCAAATATTTACTCTACAGAGGTTTTTTTTAATGTCCCTAGTGTGCAATAAGTATTCATAGATATATCAGAACATGTGTTTCTGGAAAAATTTTGCAATTCATTGATAGTGAATTATCCAAGAAAGATAAATAGCTATAAGGCAATGTCTATAATGGATTTGAATCACAAATGTAAGTTCCTTTGTTTAACAAAATCTGTTATGTGTGTGGAATGGCTTTGGTTTGTTTGAGAAGTCATCATGGTAAAGTGAACATCTACTTGTCTCTTCTCTCAGCCTGTGTGTGAACAAAGCACACAATTTATCAACAGTCAGAAAAGTGAAACAAGCCAGCTCACCATTAATTCCACACTGGAATTATCAGCCTTGTATATGAAAATTACATTGTTTTCCTTATATCAGGTACAGTTTCAAATTATAATAAACAAAACTTTGTCAAGATACAAAGCTAACATCATTTTAAAATAATAGACACTGGGTTGTCATCAGCTGTCTAACTGCCTCCTGAAAAATACGAACAGAATCTCCACCAGAGAGTGAGATCAGTACAGGTTAAATGAGACAACATTGTTATTTTGGCAAGATTCTAATGGTTGTAGCCTCTCTGTAGCTCTCTGGTAGTGAGAATGATGATGGTTGACATTCTGGCAGGAGATGAACCACCCTGGCCTTCACACAGGGCCCAAATGAAACCTATGAGAAAGTCATGAGATAAACGGGAGACCAATCTCCACAGCAAGTCTGATAACCCATGAAAGGTCAATGGAGACAGACACCAACAATACCCAACACAACCCAAAGCAGAAGTCCAGAGACACTTAAGATCTCAACAGTAAAGCAGACTTGAAACTCACCCACCATGACTCAGGGAACTGATCAGAAGAGGGGGTGGAAAGATAAGATCCATGGTGAGGGAAAAATGCCAGAGACATTGCCCCCCTCAGCAACAATGCACAAAGGGGGAAGAAAAAAAACTGGGTACAGTTCATTACCCCTAACTTATGGACAGATCCAGTATGATTACAGGGAGGGACCCCAGTGAGTTGGGGACAGAGAGGAGGGAAATGGGGGCACCATCACAAGATTTGCTCATACAATGTATATGATTATTCATAATAAAGATATTAATTAGATAATAAAATAAATAAAAATAATATAAAAATAAATTATTTTCAACTAATTTTAAGTTTGAAAAGAAAACAATGAACCAATTGTATTTGCAAACTTGACTAATCTTAAATCAGAGGTAGGACAATCCAGCTAAGCCTGGAGCATCTTTCAGTAGTAGAATAATAAAAGGATTGTAAAGTATGCAAAAGCAGTTCAGGAGGGGAAGCAGAAAAGAGCTCTCCAAGGCAAAAGCTACAATATTTTGAGCAAAAATTAAACCATAGAGCAACAGATAATTAATGGAGCATTTGAATTACGCCTGAGTATAAAATATATATTGTTTATACATACTGATGTCACTAAGTGATTAAGTAATGCAAAAAAGAAACATTTATGGAGAAGATTTTGAAATAATACATTAGATTCTCCCCTACTAGGTGAACCATAATACTACTCCTCTTAATGTATGAACTGGATTTAATGACTTGCTTCTAATGCACACAGGGGAGAAACCAAATAGACACCACCATAATAATGAAAGATTAACATCACTGGTGAGGTTATATGGATATTGTGAACCATTGGTGTCATGAGAACTGTTCTCCAATTCATGAGATGTTCTTTCATAAACTCAGAACTCAGTCAGAACTGTGGGCTAAGAACAAGCCCAGAACATCCCATGCGATTCCTGGCCAGTACTCAAGAGTCAAGATGACAAAGAAATAACAAAAGTTTAATAAACTATTGTGAATGAAAAGAGCGTGGAGGGTCATGACAACTAGGTACAAAGTATTCTTGGGATTTTAACTTGAAAAGTTGTGAGTTGTGAGTAATATGGAGTTTCAATTAGTAGTAATCTACAAATGTTGTTTCCTTAATTTTAAGATACGGACCATGGCAATTTAAGATGTTAGTAAGAGAGAATATTAATTTCAAGTACACAGAAACTGCACAACATATTTTTCATTTTCCATACAAACTGAACTTCCTTATAAATTTGAACTAAAAAGATGATTAAGAAGTAGCTGTCATAAATACAATATCCAGAAATAAACCCTTTTGTATGATCAAATGAATCTTTAAAATGTGTCAAAACCAATCTGTCAATGAGAGAAAAGATAGTCAATTTGTTAAATGATGCTGGGAAAAATGGGTATCCATACCCCAAAATTAAATATATACGTAAGGTCACTTTCCAAATCCTGGCCTTCTCTACCATGTGTAAATTTAACTCAAAAACTGGGTCAAAGACCTAAATGCATGAAGCAAAACTATAAAACTCTCAGAAGACATTAGAAGAAAACTTCAACAAATTGGATTTAATAATGATTCCTTACACAGCAAGAGCACCGGCAACAAAAGGAAAATTAAGTTTCAAAATTCCATGCTATTAAAATAGTTACCATTTGTGCATCAAAAGATACTAACTCAAGCATTTAATGGATATTCATGGAATAGGAGCCAATTACATATTGGAAAAGAGAAATAACACAGTTAAAAAATGGGAAAAGACTAGAATAGACATTTTCAATAGATGAAATATAAATGGCCAATAAGCACAAGAACACATGCTCAATATCGTCACTATTATTTTTTAGAGAAACACTCACCAGTTAGGACAATTGATAATCAAACATTAGAGATATTTTTCAAGAACATAAAGCAATATAGGAATCCTTATGAATGGCTAATGGGAATACAATATGACAGCATGGTGATTCCTAGAAACCATAAACAGGGTTATGGGAGATCACTCAGTGAATACAGTGCTTGCCATGAAGGAGTGAGGAAAGGAAATCAGATCTTCATCACCCAGTAATACCAGGTGGGCATTACAGCACACATGTAAGCCCCTGGGGCAGGTTGGCCAGCTAGCAAGACTAGCTGGATTGGCCAGCCCTGGGAAATGAAGGAGGGAGCAGAGGAAAATTTCCCTAGCATCAGCCTCTGGTTCCCACCTGCACATAAGCACACATGCACACCCACAAACGTACATCCATCATGTGCACAACACACATGCACACACCACAAAACATATACACAAATCTATGATGTCTGGCAATTTCCCTTTGGGGAATATAGCTGAAAGAAATGAAAGCCAACTTAAAACAGATGTTCATACATACACTCGTGTTCCAAGCACTAGTATCCACGGAATTATTCACTTTCTTATTATTAGTCCTGCTTATTTAAAATTTCTCTTTTCCAAATTCAAGGCCCTTTGATCAAAATTGCCAAAAAAAGAAAGAAATCCTTTTGTGAGATATCATTTCTCCCTAACAACCCCAAATCCTGTGTGCCAGCCTTAGCACAGAGTTCTTGATAAACATGGTTCAAAGGAATGGAACATGGTGAATGACCATTTATGTGCATTACACACTTCAAATATAAAACTTCAAATATAACCAATTAACAACTCTTGAAACATGTATTAAGGTAAGTTTCAAGGTTCACCTGAAAACATAGTCATGTTTATACAAAAATATGTTCCTAAATATTATCAGATCAGTAGATTGTAAATATCTTTTTCCTCAACTCAAAAAGTCATTACACAAGAGAGCTGTGGCTCTTCCAACCCTACCATTGAGCCACATACCAATAGCTGTCTTCCTGGCAAGAGATGCACCACCCCAGACCTACCTTGGAGGATCCACATGGAACCCCGCAGACAGTGATGGGATAAGCAAGAGACCTATAACCAGAGCCAATAGGTCAACCCAGGATGAGCCAGCGAAACAGACACCAACGATTTTAAATACAACCTCAAGCAGAAGCACAGAGGCCCCCAAGGACTTAACAACAAAACAGTCTTAATACTCACCCATAATACTCACCCACCATGACTCAGGGAACTGTGCGGAAGCAGGGGCAAAAAGATGGTAAGAGACATGGTAGGGAGAATATCCAGAGACATGGGCCCCCTCAGTAACAACATGCAAAGGGGGATGGAACCTTGTTGACTCCTAGGCTATTCACAACCCCCAACCCCATGGACTGATCCAGACTGTACATGGAGGAGGAAATCCAACTGATCGGGGACAGGGAAAAGGGAAATAGGGGTACTGGAGACATCAACACATTATTCCCTTATTAAGTGTATCTAATTATGGATAATAAGAAAACTCAAAAAAGTAATTACAGGGCTGGAGAGATGGCTCAGCGGTTAAGGCACTTGCCTCCAGTGCCTAAGGCCCCGGGTTCAATTCCTCAGGTCCCACATAACCCTAACCTGGCCATGGTGCTTTCTCTCTCTCTCTCTCTCTCCTTGAAAATGAATAAATAAAATATTTTTTTTTAAAAAAAGTAATTACAATGTTCAAAATACTCTGTGTTTGATTACTCAGTTATCAATTCATGTTGAAAACATTTCATATCCAACATTGTTTAAGTTTCACAGAAGTCTAGCAAAGAAGAAAAAAGAGAAATATACATGTGTTTAATTTACTGAGTTATAAATTTACAATTAAAATTTGACCAAGCTTTAGACACTTAAGAGCTTAATTGACCATGTAATTCTCAAACAAGCTACAAGGATTCCATTATAGAAAACGCATGGTAATAGGTACATACCTAAGCAATGACAAATACTACCCATCAAATTCTACTTTCATTTAAATTTCTTTTTATTTAAGGAAGGATTACTCTTGACTCCAAGCCATAATCGCTTAAAACATACCATGTGTTGTGTATAGTACATATGAAAGAACAGATTTAATTAGAGGCACTGTTTGTTGTTTCTTCACTGTCACTTCCTTTGTTCTGCTGTCCACTCCTGGAGTGAGCCCTGAGCCTCGTGCAGGTCAGCGATGCTGACAGAGGAAAGAAGGTTTGAAGAGCCCAGCAAATGTGAGGGAGGAACTACATAGGTGTGAGCTAGAATTCCCCATTCTCTACAGAAAATGAAAAAAAAAAAGTATTTCTTTTTCTGTTCATAATATCATTCCTTTATGTGTTCTACTAGTTTGCTGAATAAAAGGGACCTTCTTAAGTGTCCGGTGAAAGGAAATAGAGAATGAAGTCATGACTGAATAGTTTTGGGACAACAAAACAACAGCTTCTTTTGGAGGGTCCAGAATGCAAAAACAGAAAATGTTTTTCTCATTTTTGTAAAAGTGTTAATAATGTACTAGTAAGGACTGGAGAGTTGCTCAGTGGTTAAGGTACTTGCTTGCTTGCAATGCCTAACACCCAGGGTTCAATTCCTCAGTACCTACATAAAGACAGATGTACAAAGTGGTACATTACGGAGATCATCTGCAATGGCTGCAGGCCCTGGTGGATATAAAGTCATAAATTCTCTCTCCCTTTCTCTCTCTCCTTGCAAGTAAATAAATGATGATGATGATGATGATGATGATGATGATGATGATGATGTACTAGTTAGAAGAGGCATCAGGGATATGACAACTGAATACTTGAAAAGGTCTAAGATTGACCATCATAGGTGAAAATTTAAACCTCATCTTATTGTGAAGAAATAAATTTCTGGTTCCTTGAATCTAGGGATTTGTAGTTTCATCCTTACAATATTGAAAAATAGTAGAGAATTTTCTTTAATACCTGACTTCATATTCCTTATTTGTAAATTTAATTTATTTATTTTTATTATTAGTAAGTAGAAACTTGATGTACAAGTCTTGTGTTGGTACCCCCATTTCCCTCTTCCCTGCCCACAATTCACTAAAAGCCCTCTTCAGTGGGATTGCCAGAATTCTCCATAGGATGGAGGGCTATGTGTTGCCCAAGTAGCAGACTGTTTTTTTTGGGGGGAGTGGGTGGAGGGTTGTGCAAATGCAATGTCCCTGGATATCCCCCCATCACGACTCTTACAATCTTTCCACCTCCTCTTCCTCAAAGTTCCCTGAGCCATGGTGGGCAAAATTTAAGTCTGCTTTAGTGTTGAGGACTTAAGAGTCTCTGGGTTTCTACTCTGGAGTGTTTTGAGCTCTTCATCTTTAAATTTCCAATTTCCACCACATTATTTCAACTTAAGAAAAAATATTCTTCTTTGAGTAAAGAAATTTATTCACCCTGACTTCATGCACAGATATTTGTTTCTTCTCTCTCCTCTGCTTTTATAAGCAGAACTATAGACCTAAGATAAACTTGTTATTTAAAATCAGCC
Source organism: Zapus hudsonius (assembly GCA_004024765.1). Lineage (NCBI taxonomy): Eukaryota > Metazoa > Chordata > Mammalia > Rodentia > Dipodidae > Zapus > Zapus hudsonius. The sequence goes on from PVHP010003549.1 coordinate 37,223, forward strand.
AGCCATGTGATCACTTCTCTATAACTTATTCCTATCACTATACTTTATAAACAAATAAAAATGAAAAGTAGTTGCAATATACAACAATGTCTTCCTTGTTTTCCTTACATGTACTTGGACAGCAAGAATCAGTTGGGGATAGGATTTGTTCAAATACAATGTATAATCATCTGTTCTATGCACTGACTCTTTCAGACAATTTAGTAGAAACCAAAACACATGATCCCTGTCCTAAACGATAACTGAACTACACATTAGTCATGAACATAGATTTTAAAAATTCCTCTACTTTAAAATAAATCTAACAAATTATCAAAATCTAAGATTCATGAAGAATATTGCAGAAAACACCTCCATTCTTCTGTTTCAATACATTCAACTCTTGAGCTCTCAACTTGTTTTCCTTTCCAGAGCATTAAATTCTCAAGTCTTTGTCCTCTTACACAGGCTACAAAACGCTCAACAACTTCTGCACATCTACAGAGCTCTGCTTACCGTCTAAATACATGCATGGGGACACAAACACACACACACACACACACACACACACACACACACACACACACACACACACACATGCTCGGGCAGATTGGTGGCATTACACATTTATGCTTTCCAATCTGAAGTGTTTCAGCATTCTAATCCTACAGTAATTTTACATGTTGCTAATTGAACCACTTGCCAACCTCCAGAGAGGCAATTCAAGACAGTCACCCGTCTAACTCATCTACTTGACCCCCACTTCCCGCACTGCCTGCCTCCAGGGACATGACTGACAGAGATAAACCCCAGTCTTTCCACAGCTCTCATGGCCTCATGTGCCATCTATAAATTTACCTTTGCTAGCACACTTTTCCCTTCGTTTCCTCATATCTCAGATCATACCTTCATACATTAACATTTTGCATTGTCCCTTAGCAAACCTCTATGCATTTCTATTTCTTCTAATCATTTTTCACTAATATCTTCTAGGAGCAGAACTTCTAAGCATTGTTTTCTCGATGCCCACAATTTCCCCTCTGACCTGAAGGAATCTCTCAGCAACTCAGGTACCATTGACAAAATGGCAGCCATCCTAAAGGAAATTCAATTGCATCAATGTGCTTGTGCATAAATACACACATATAAATTTACCTGTTTTGCAATATTAAGTTAACATTCTTAATCTCAGAGGGAAAGATGAACTTCTTTCTCATTAAATGAAGTTCACTGTTTCTACCATGTAATGTATCATATTTTTTCCTGAATGTGGAATCATTTTCTCTCTATGGCTTTCTTTCCTTTCATCTCAAATATTTGAAGATAGCACAATCCACATCATACTTCCCTCTCTGTTCACAGAATAAATTTCTTCACCAGCTCTTTTGAACATCTTTCTATTTCTTTTTTTTTCATTCCACTAGCTTTTACCTTTGCTCCATATCCTGATACCTCCTGATAGTGCTAAGATTAGCAACACAGTATTTTACCCTTATTTGTAGTTTAGATTTTCAATGTTTCATCTACCTGTAGCTATTGTAGTCTAAAATTGTTCAATTAGGAAAATTCCAGAATTAAACAATTCCAATTCATGAGCTTTAAATTGCATATCATTCTAAGCAGCATGACGAGACCTCACATAGTCCAATTTCATTCTGTATTGAATGGAAACTATCAGTTCCATTCCCCCAGAATGTATATCCCCCAGACTTTGCCACTCTTTGACTGATGCTTCTGTGTTTATGGCATATGTCTACAGACATGCCTTCTTTCCTTGAAACCAACAAACTCTTTTTACTGTCTTTCCAAGGAGTACATTCATTTTAAAAGCTTCTCTTGATTGACAGTACCAAAATGTGTCCATCTACAACATCCAGAACCAAAGAACCATCTCTGGTTTCTTCCTTTTCTTTTCTCACATTCAAGGTTCACTGAATTCCATCAGCGATACTGTCCTTAAAAACCGCCTAGATTCCCCCTACTTCCATCTCATTATATGGGTAGAGGTCAAAGTCCTTATCATTTGGGGGGTACAATAAATTTCAGAGTGGTCTCCTAATGTGATTTGGTCTCCTGTGTTTGTTAGGGTTCCTCAGAGGAAGAGAACTGAGAGGATTAATATATATGATAAAAGGGATTTGCAAAAATTACTTAGTGGTGGTCTAACCATGGCCATTTGCCCAGTGGAGAGGCTGGGATCCTAGTAGATACTTAACCCACAAAGCTGTATGGCAAAGTTTTGCTTGGGCCCAGAAGGCTTGGAAGATTCCTGGCAAATCACTGGACTTTACCAGGTCCAATGAAAGGCCCAAGATGCTGCATTGTGATGTAACTGAAGGACATATATAAGCATCAGAGGCAGGAACAAGGGGACAGATGTGCTAACCGACAAAAAGTGACAGCAGTCAGGCTAGCAGCACTGATTTCTCCTCAGACCTCTTCCTAACTGGCCTTCTGCCATGAAGTGGCACCCTGTCTGAGGGAAAGCCTTCTCCCTTCCATTAACCCCTATAAAATGCCCTTCAACACCTGCCCAGAGGCATGATTTAGTTGATTCCAAATTTTGTCAAATTGGCAATCAAGATTAACCATTCTTCATTTTATGACCCCTTAGGCACAAAACATCTTTCCCAGAGCAAGTATGACTCTAATAATTTTTTCAAATAAGCAGTTTCCTATTGGCCCAAAGAAAAGGTACCAATGTTTTTTGTTTTTTTTTTTTTCTACAGCCATCATTTGCTACTCATCACATCCTGAAATCTAATCACACCAGAAGAAGCACAAGATTCCCACATTCAAATCCAGTGGCTCCTGTGTCCTGTGTTACTTCCTGCTTTTCTCCATCCAGAGAGCCAGTCCCTAATTAGTTCAATATCCCATTGCACCTGAAGTACACTCGCTCCACAGGAGTATGCTCCTGACACTTTTGCAACTTTTATTACTATTTTCCTTGTCTTCTGGTGCCAAAATTGTTTAAGAAATAGTATCTCATTGTCTTTGGACATCAAATGCATAGCAGAGTACTGACATCTGGTACTCAGGAAATTGTGGTGAAGAAATAAAGACAGTCACTAAGCATCTTTAGATCATATATAATTTGCTGATTACATTCCTTTGTGAAAATTGCAAGTCCCCCTTGGAGAAGAGAGGTGAATGTGTAGTTGTGACTGAATTTTCATCAAGAGTAAGCCTTTTGATTTGCTGTCTTTGAGACAAGCAAGACAGAAGTTCTTTCAATGAGATACTTGCTATATTTAATTAGGATTGACCTTACCTTTTTCTCATTATTTCATCTTCAAGTCAATTACTGGAATTCTACTTCCTCTGTTAAGATTCTCACTCCATTGACTTCTTCTTAGCAAAATAAACACACAAACAAAACCAGTCTAATTGGTTACATGATAAATTAGTTTTCAATGTGTCTGTTGACTTGCCCAGAGAGTTCACTAATTTGAGCTTTTAAAAAGTTATAAAAAAAAATAAACCTTGCTTTACCAAGATTTTTACATGCGTTGAATTTTTCAGTGCTACAAAATAGACTTGATCAACTGTTATTCCCCCATAAGGTTCTACTTTAAGACCTCCATATGCTCAGCTTTAATAATCTGCTTCCAAAACCAGGAACCATTCCAAATATGAGTTATGGAAATATTGTGCTTCTTATTAAAAACAACATGAAAAGAATATCTGAAGCCCAGGTATCAATCTGTAAAACACATAGAGGCAGATCTATGTGAAAGGTTTCGTATGAAGAATTACTGCTTAAAATCACTTTTACAGAGGCAGTTTAACTCGTTTCACAAGAAGTGAAAATTGCTATGACAAATATGTCACGATGGAGGTCAAATGGTAATTTGCACATGCTAAACAGCTCAGCAGGAAATTACATGTGATCCTTGAAATCACTAGCATTCCCACCAGAAATCACTTCAGAAGACATGGAGGTCACATGGATTGTGTTAGGGATAAAACTCTTTCAAACACATGTTCCTCCCTCCCCCTTGAGAGGAAGAAAATGAAGGGTAGAGAGAAGTTTGATGAAGGTTTTTGAAGTTAGAGAAATGTAATTTCTTGCAATTTGAGAAAAAGGAACTAAAGAATAATGTCATCCAAGACCAAAAAAAATCTACTTAGTTTACCCAAGTCTTTTAATACTATTTTATGGCTCCTTATTTTTAAAATTCAGGCAAATGTACATATCTTCTTAAGAAAATATAATAACATGATATAATATACATATATCATATATTTTAAGTATTTAATATGATATAAATATATAATATAATAGGTAGAAAGTATTCCTGAGATAATTCAACTGTCACCTCAGAAAGAGTTGCTATGGCATGAGGAATTTGCTCCCTCTGCATAGACACCTTCTACAAACAGTAAGATTCGAGTTAGTGGTGGAGACTCTGGTCATGGGGATGGGGTGCAATGGAAGGGGAATGAATGGTCTTCAGTACCTGTTTTTTCCTGCTTTATAGGTTGCATTCTCCTAATGATGCCAGGTGAACAGAAGAAAAACTGCTCTGAAATATTTATGAGATTCCTCTCTTCCAATAATAAAGGTTTGTGAAAAATCTCAGACCAAAAATCCCAGGAAATATCTAGCATTCTTTTCATAAACACTGTACTTGTAACAGTCACCTCTTAAAACCTTAGCTTCTCATGTCTTTCCTACTCTGCCCCTCCCCCAACTCTGATTTTATAGAAAGTTTCCTGCATCTGGAAACATACTTATTTCACTGTTATTCTTTTAAAAATATTTTTTTTTATTGGTTAGCAAGCATAGAGAGATAGAAGAAAGACAGACGCAGAGAATGGGCACTCCAGGGCCTCCAGCCAGCTGTAAAGGAACTCCAGATGCATGCTCCACTTTGTGCAACTGGCTTTCTGTGGGTACTGGGGAATCCGACTTGGGTCACTAGGCCTTGCAAGCAAGCACCTTGACTGGTTCTCCATCTCTCCTGTCCTACTAAGTTTTTCCTAAACAAGCATGTGGTGGTTATGCCAGGGTCTATGCTCACTGAGAAATAGCTATGACCAGGGAAACTTATAAATCTTCTCAAGAAGCCTTTGGCTTGATGAGGTGTACCCAGAAAGGGTAGTGAGGATTAAATAAAGGGGTTTCCAATTGCTATATGAGGAGAAGACATAGTCTCTTGGACCAGGTGGAGCACTGGAGAGACTGGGTAGATTTATAGGCTCAGAGTTGAAGAGGGTGAGGTGGGAAGCAGAGAGGGAAAAATAACCTCCAGCCGTAAAAATATAATCTATGATGACCAGAAGAGATATTCCACTTAGGTCATTCAATATTTTAATGCATTAAAATGCATTAACCATAATCCTCATGGGGAAAAAAAACTGAACAAAATGTTGGATTGGATAAATGTCTGATTAGGGAGGCACAGCCCTGAACTTAGAGCTGACTAGCCTCTGGAACTTTCTTATCCTGCAGTGGGCAAACTGCTCCCAGGAGCAGAGCCTGAGTGGTGGGAGAGCTATATCTCCTGGTACCCATCTCAAGAGTGGGTTAACTGGCTCGAGCTGCAGCCTGAGAAAAGAGAAATCTGAAAAGAAGTTTATTTTAAGCCATTATTAGTAAACCTGCTGTACCTGCTATCAATGCTGCTCTGATGCTATTTGTGGCTGTGGCTTCTTCTCTTGCACATAGGTATTCATTGGCACTTGTATTGAACTCCCTCCCTCCCCCGAAAAATTAACAGTAATATGTGAACAAGTAGTACATTGTATGATCAAAAGGTAAGAAACTTTGAATAATCCTTAAACATTTGTTAAAGGAAGAAATTTAGGGGTATAACCTGCTGGACTCTGCTGTTCCAGAACACACATGCACTCATCACAGAATAAATCACATTAAACTGACTTGTTGCCTTCATCTGATCTGTGGGCCCATAGATACTGACCTCATTGTCTTCAACTCTATGATTAGCCCTTTTATACATATGTTTGTTCTGAGTTTAGACAACTACCAGGCCTCTGAAGAAAGGAGCACAGAGCATATTTTAGGTCAGTCAACATCTCTAAATATTATTTGTCAGTATTGGTCACCTGTGCTGTTAAAGCCAAAAGTACACCAAGGCAGAAAAAAACCTAGTTACATTGTTTTGAGAATGTGGATTACACAGTTATAAAATTAACTTTAAAGCAAATTATAAGCAAAAAAATATAGCATCTCAAGTCAATAATATCGCAACAGCTATTTGGTCCACAAAAAAATTCCCAGTTCTTTCCCATAGTTCACTGTCACAGGGAGAGATATGGAGGATCTAGGATTCCTGAACAATTGTCTTGAATGCAGTCATAAACCTGTGGATATTTGTGCAGGAGTTAGAAAACAGCTTTTCACTTAAAAAATACATTATTGGATGAGGGGAGGCCAAGTCTAGAGACTAATGGCATTTGAAAACTGTTTCAGAGACCTAAGAGAGGGGCCACTGTGGTTAGAATGAGAAATGTGGCAGGAAATAGTAAGAACTAGCCATGCCATTCAGAGGACTTAAGTTACTTAAGAGGGGTGATGGTTTATATTGATTGCCAACTTTTTAGAATAAATTGTGAGGGATTATTTAGCTTGTTAGCCTCTGTACACATCTGTAATGGATTATCTCAATTGGGTTGATTTAGGTGGGAAGACTTCTCTTTACTGAGGATGGCACCATACTATGGGCTGGAATCCTGGACTCTATCGAAAGGAGAGAGCTGTTCTGTGCAGCAGCATTTACTGATTTGCTTCCTCACAAAGGACTCAATGTGTCCAGCTGCCTCAAGCTCCTGCCAACATACTCTCAGAGAAATTTATGGTATATAAACTCAAGACCCATATATATATATATATATATATATATATATATATATATATATATATATATATATATATATGCTATAGCATCCCATGTTTTTGAAAACAATCATTCTAAATTGAGACGTGTTCATTAGATTTCATAATAAAGATATATAACTATGAACTTGGCTAGAAGAAACTTAGCAGAATACTGGAAGCAGAAGCCAAGCTACTGAGTTTCAAGCATGAAAGGGAGATACAAAGACAATACAACTCATTAAATACCTTCAATCAATAATCAGAGAAGAAATATGGACACACGAAGAGAAAATGTATTTATGAGTGTTTTATAGGAAAATATGTGAACTATGAACTTCTTAGTTATTACAAGATTTAATTGTATATGACATTGTAAATTACTTGACAGAGAGAAAAGGTTACATTTGTTTGTACAAATTCCCCCAAAGAATACATTAAGGATGTTTTGCTATTCTAATTGCTGAACTTCATGATTAGACTGTTTCTTTTCAATTTAAGCATCAGGTCAGTCCTCAATACTCAATCTGGATGAACTGGTGAAAACAGGTTAAGAGAATGACTGCTGGAGGGCTAGGAACTGAATTCTGGTTTCTGTGGTGATGCACATAATGACCAACTGACATTCCCTGATCTGCTATTATGATGGGAACGCTACAGATGAGCATCAGTGAGCTGAGAAACCAACTTAGCTTTAGATCCTGATATTGGCTTGTCTGAAAGGTTTGCATCCTCTCTGCAGTCCGTGCTGTCTGAAAGGCACGTTTAAAGATACCTTGTCAGTCCTTCTACCTGCAAAGACAGGCTTGGGAGTTTGATAAACTCTAATTAAAGTCTCAAAGTAGTTGCCATTCTTCAAAAGCTGAGTTCTCCTCCTCCTCCACGTTGTTTGTGTTAGCTTCACAGAGCCACTGCAACCTGTCCCCCTCTTCCTTGCTGAGTTATTGAAACACAGTAAGAAGACCCTTTGCGCCAACCATCTGCTCTTCAATTAAACCAGCAAGCATCTTCTTTTCAATAATTTCTTGTGGGTGTTTTTTTGTTTCCAAGTAACTCTTGGTAAAAATTCATGAATTAATTGGGAAAATAAACAACAAAGACAAAATTTTACTTGCAAGATGGAAAACTTGGGAATCAAGGTATAACAAGCCTGCTTGGCATTCTTTGCCATAAAAGTTGGTTCCTTATTTTCCTAAGCACTATAATTCAGGACTTTCCAAGGAGACTCTGAGAACAATTGTAATGGTTGTGGCTATAAGTAAGCATGATGCAAGATTTACTAATAAATTGGACTGCTTTATAATTACCCGTGAAATAACAACACTTGACCCTGATTTACTTTGTGGGCTGCCTTTTTCTCTCCAAACATGTTGAAGTTGATTTTTTTCCCCTAAAACCAGATGTTTTAACATTTCAAAGAAGATGGATGGAATGCAAACTCAAGACCCAAACTGTTTTAGGTTTGCATTTGTTATTATTGTTATTAAAGAAAGGGCCAGGGCTCTGAGCAAACTGGAAATGAGCCAGAATTCTAATTTAATTGGCAGTGGCCATCTCAAAATTTTCTAAACATACAAAAAGCTTTGTTTCCATTTTCTATAAGCACAAAAGGAGATGTAAAAATTAAATTAGTATTTGGTGTGAAATAACAACAGTCCATTTTACTTTACCTCGTTGCTCAGAACAGGTCCCATTTCTTAGGCTATTAAAGATGCTAAGATTTATTAGCATCATGATCTGTCAGTACATATTATTTTTTTCAAATATTTTGATAATTTGTTACCATGTTTGACAACACTGAGAATTCATAACCTGGGAATTGCGAGGTTGATTTCAAAAAGCTTTCTGTGAATTGAGAAAGAGAAAAGGCTTCTGGTCTATTTTCCTGACTGGGTCCAGCTGGTTTTAGAAAAGCAGCCACTCAAGTCTCTCCAGTGCCAGAGCTCCTAGGTAGTGGTTCCAAATGGATAAGGACGGGAGAGGGAGGTAAGAGATAAGATAGAAATGCATGGCCCATGCTGATAACCGCTGTGGTAATAACAAGGAAAGCTGACAGAGTGACATGTGGACATGTGAATCCACTCTAAGCCAGAGCAGAACAAGCCTTTCCTGAATAATGGGTACCAAGTCACTCCTCCTTCACTAGATTAGATCATTGCATTAGTACCTCCTTTCACTTGATTTATTTATTTTAAATTGATGACCTTTGCTAACTAACCCAGGTATGTACTTAGGGCAAGTGGATTGACTAAACTTTTCTGATAGCCTTTGTGAAGCTTCAGGTTATAATCATTGGTTTCTGGCTAGAGGAGAGCCCCTTGAGATACCAAGGATTTAGCACAATGTAGCTGCTTAGAGAAATAAAGGCAAGGTTTATAAAATAATGCAACGCTCTCCTCTTGTTGCTATAGAATCATTGTCTGCCAAATTACCTTGAGGGAACATGGCCTTCAGAGAAGTTATTTATGATTGTTTTAAACAAAATTGAATGTTGAACTAGAGCAGATAAAGAGAATCCAATTTTGTATACCACCCTTCATTGACAAAGCATGTCGTATGTTGCATGTCACATCACATGGAAAGTCAACAATACATTGTTCCTGCATGCTCTACGTAGACAAATAGTACTTTCCACAGGATTGTAGTCTGAATTGCAGGGAAGAAAAATGTCTGGAACACGAGGTTTGTTTTGTTTTGTTAAATATTCTGGGATCTGAAAAATAGAGTAGTGGTATAGAAGTCCTTTGAGTAATTCAACAAATATTTGGGTGCCTACTCTGTGCTAGGCATATTGTTGGAATTACCATGGTGAAAAACTAAACAAACCAACAAAACAAAACAAAACAAAACAAAAAACCCCAGGGTTATCAGCCTTAAAAGTTCACACTATCTTACAACAGACCAAAGAGTGATGATTATTAATGCAACAGACATGAAGAAAGCATTACTGAGTCGGACTGAGAAAGGAATGGTGGAGGAGGTCTTACAGAGGTTGGAGAGAGCTGGGTATTAGAGAAGTGGGCACAGAAAGCCCTCCCAGGAGAGGAAACAGCCTGGGGATCAAGGCTACCCTGGAAGCAGGCGCTGGCAGATAGGAGGAACTGAAAGGAAGCCGGTGTGGGTGGAGGCTGAGGAGCAGACAGTGCCCTCAGAGATGAGTGAGGGGAGCCAGCTCTCCAAGGCTCTGTTAAGGACAAAACCCCAAGAGCAACAGGAAGCCACTGACATGTTTTAACTGTAATCAGGAATCCCAAGAAATGTGCCTCAGTGTTGCTGTCCTTGTCAACAATTCAAGTCCACCCCCCTTTCCAGGAATTATGGCATTTTACATAATTTCAGATGCTCTTTGCTGTAATTCAACTTAAAATCTCGATGAAATAAGATCCATACAGACATGAAGCCTAGTGAGCCTAAACCAGCTCATTTCCCCTTTCCCAGAAAATGTCCATACAAGATTCTCTTTGCACCAAACCAGGCAAATTTTAAATATATCTTAACTACATTAATCAAATAAATTAAAAGGGGCATATTGTGGGGGGTCTCTGATGATTATTTGAGAGTTTCTCCAAAGTATTTCTAACTTGTGGAGACAGACTAATGCTTTCCTCTCTTTTGCTGATGGTGAAAGCAAATATTTACAAGACAGGCTGCCCAGGAAAGAAATAGAATCCACATATAATCTGTTTTTATTGCAGTGTCTGCTGCTCAGTTTTATAAGCAGCTGCTGGCCAAATGTAATTCGAACCCAAACCCAAAATTTTGTGTCTTTTTGTTGAAAGGAACAGAATATTTTGTTTAAATATGTCAAAGAAACTGTTGAGAGCCATTAAAGGGTTTGGAGTTGGGTAGGCTTATTTTTTTATTTTTTGGCATTTTGAAAACTCATTTTGAAACATCTACAAAGCCATGCAGCAAAATAAGAATTTTATTGTTGTAAAAGCCCAATACAAGCCTGAATCAGAGACATTCAAGTATGCATTTCCAACCATGAGTAGGTGGTACAAACATGGATCCTACTGAGAAATAATGAGATGTGTGTATATATGAACCTTCTGCGTATCTTCTTGAAAACATAACCTCAAGAGAAAATGACATAAAGCAACTTGCAATTAAACTTTATTTGATGCCAGATGAGAAACAAATGTTTGAAAAACTGTAATTTTAATATAATAATTATTTGCTTTGCATGTGCAGACCAGCAGCTTCTAATTCCATACCAGCTCATCAGCCAACAATGGTTTCTAAAGTAACCCAATAGATGCTGATATTTTAATTGCATTTTTCTTTTATTTGTATATTTCCTCAGTAAGAGTTTTTTTTTTTAAATAAATTATTTCAATTTGACTTTAGAAGTCATTGGACACATAGCCATTATGTAACTGGATATATTATTTATGGACATTCCATAAGAAAAAAATATATATATCAGCATGGTTCTATATCTATTATATGTAAATATCACACATTTTATCCAACACAAAAGTGTGTTTTATTTGGATCTATGAACAGTGCAGCAATTGTCTCCCAGTATTTCAAATATCAAAAATTCCATTTTAAAGCAAAACTTCTCAAGAATTTCTGCCAACAGATAATAGACAAACTTTTATTAACTATACCTCAGTGATTGGAGGAAAAGACAATTACAAAAATTTTATCAATTAGTAATTTCGACATAATGTTATTTCATAATCACAAGAACTTATATGTCCATCTCAAAAACTCTGCAGTCACATTCAAGATACAATAGTCATACATGTAACAGGAATGCTTGGGTCCAGTGAAGCTATACAATACATATATAAATATATATATATATACATATATATATATATATATATATATATATATATATATATATATATATATACTGCTGTACTACCTCTCAGGGTCCACAGTTAATGGATTGAATTATTAATTATTGTAAAATGAGTTTAACAATGTCACATACCTACAATTATGCGCTATATTAATAATTTACATAACTGCATATATACATTTAAAATTACTTTATAAATTAAAATTAGATACATATTATTTCATTTAATTTTCACAAACTTCTAACATAGTCATTGCTATTAACATAGTCATTGCTACATAGTCATTGCATATTAACAATGAAAAGACCAGCTCATACTGGGATATGCAGGATATAAAACAACTTTTCCAAGATGACTAAGAAAATAATTATTAAACTGAAAATTGGACAGTTCCTTTTAATGGTTGTTTCTAAATTAATTTATAAATCATATTTCAATTAAAACCAAAATCTAACAAAGTCTACCATACCTAATAAGCTTTTTATTAAAACAATGTTTCTTACATAGGGAGACACATATTTGGGGAATTTTAAGACATATCCTAAAATTAATGAAGGTATCCTAATAAAATGATTCTAATGTTGCTCAGAGGAGTTTTATCCTTTTCCATTGACCACTTGACCTAAGTACAAGGAGCCTCCTCCAAAAAGTGGAAAAATATCCCCATTAGGTTTAGTGATGGCATTATTTAAATCAAGACACAATTCTTCCTAATACAAACAAGTGATGAAGTAATACATAGTAACAAAGGAACACATTGCTGTGACGTCTGATACAATCCACCAATTTTAAATGACTGTCTTTCTCTAAATGATCCTAAAGATTAAAGAATGTTAGGTATAGGCTGTACAATCATGCATGAATCATTTGCTTAGGTTTGTGAAGTCTTAAATGTGTTACCAGATGCAGGTATGACAAAATTTAATTTCTAGGGAGTTTTTTTTGTTTGAAAATTGTTGTTTGTCTGTTAGAGAAAAATTTACCTAGAAACTACCTATAGTATTATTTCAGTGAACAATGCAAAGGTCATTATAGACATGATATCATTATAGAAATGATAAAATATGGATACATTCACTTAGGCAGGACTTAACTGGAAAGGATACAGGTACGTGGGACTTTGAAGGACAGGAAAAGAAATAGGAGAGGAGACAAATTTCTGACACAGATAATGTGGTTTGAAAAGAACAATGCATGTTTGGCTCTGTGAATAACAATTTGCTTGGACTCCAGGGTATTTGAAAGGTAACTGGGTACTGAGTCTGGAGAAGGACACACACACACACACACACACACACACACACACACACACACACACACACTCCAGATATTTATTGAAATTGAATGCCAGACCATGACCATTTGACTTCATTCAGTAAGCAAGTGAAGCTGTCAAAAAGAAAGCAAAAGTGGGGAATTCAGAAAGATGTTGATGTGGACACTATATATCAGGAATTGGGAAAAAGAAATTGGAACTATGAACTCCATCTGGGAAATTAAGAATAGACCTGTAATAGACATGGAAAGAAAGGAACAGAAGATGTTGTAGACAGCTCCATGATCCTGGGATCAACATCCAAATCAGATGTGGCTTATGGGAAAAAGTGGTTAATTTAAAGCTTGAATATCAGGGTGGAAATTTTATCAATGGTGGAAGCAACTGCTTCCATACATCCAAGCAGAGAGAAAGTCCACCAACAGATAACAAAACCCAAAAAGCAATTTGCAATAGAGACTCCACCACAGCTCTCAACTTCGGGATGGAACTCAGATCCACCCTCATAGTTTTGGGCTAGACCCCAGGATCCTCCCCCAGTGAACCAATAAAGCACCTGAATGTATGGAGGACATACCTTCAAACTACCACGTGTGACAATACACCAGTGAAGCGCATGAACTTGATAGGGAATAAATCAAGAAGCAGAATTAGGAAGAGGAAAGGAACAAAGCCCCTTCAAGGACACTTGACCCAGGGAATGGTGGTGCCATAAAAAGGCATAGAAAAGTAGGCCACTTAGGGATTTAGAGACTAGAGAAAATATGAATAGTTTGGAAAAAAATGTATAGCTAGAAATGAAAATCTCTAGCCTTGAGAAGGAAATGATAAAATGCCCAAAAGGCATCTTGAAATTCATGTGAACAGACAAAAAAAAAAAATCACACCTGCAAGTCTGAGAGCATTTGAAGAGACTCAGACCCCGAAAGGCCAAGGTTACATATAAATGAGGTTATATCTAGAAATGGTCTCCAAAGTGAAACAGTGATTTCAAAAAGAAATTTAAAAATTCAGTTCTTTAATTTGTGCAACATGTTAATATATGATGAAGTGCATTTAGATGCAATATTGTAAAAGTAGGTACATGTCTTCAAACACTGTATTTATGATTTATTTTTATTTAACACTTAAATCATATATATATATGATGTGTGTAATAAAAATAAATAAGCAATATACTGATATGTAAGCTCATCCAGTGGTTAAAAAAATGAAGAACTTTTAAACACGACATTTTGCCTGGAAATGAGATGCCAAAGCGGCTTCTGCAGTGCATCACTTCACAGGAAGTCAAGCTATCAGAACGAAGCCTTACAGGTAACAATCTCATAACCATACATGGTGTATGTCTGAGTTACCATACAGATATGAAAGGCCCATTAAGGATTCTTATCTGCTCCATATTGTTGTAATTTAGAGAATTTGATAGCATGGACCTGAGCTGCAAAAGCCCCCAGACAATGTGCTGTTATCAGTCATCTAACCTTTGAGTAGAAACAGCCACATTAAGTAGGCTTTCTCTCCTGTCTCTACCAAAGACAGTTTGTGTAATCTACTTAATTGATTCTATTTAGTTTAATGTGTATTTAGTTAAATCTTAATTTCATTCCCTTTGAGTATTTTTTCTTAACTATTACATCTAAGAAATGCCATCATCCTTCTATGGTTTACAGAATACAATGCTATTTGCTTATAATTTTAAAAGTCTGCATAGCTTGTTTCTATATGTGTCAATGTTGGGGTACAATAAACTTTCTCTATGGTGGTCTATTAAGTTTTCAACCTGATTACATTTCTCTCTTTCCTTTAGCTTTTAATGAATGTTCAAGTTTTCTAGAACTCAATTGCCACCTTTCAGATGCCTTTAAGCATTATTGAAACAAATATTGTGTAATTTTCCCAATCCCCTATCTACTAGGACTAACAAAGAAATATTTGAATGGTCTGTAGGTAGTCAGAGACTGGTTCTGAGAAACTTTGCTAGGGTAGTGAGATCCAAACCAAATCCGTTGAGGGAAGAAACCCAAATGCTAAATGGAAAAGTTGAAGTTGAAAAAAAAAATTAGGAAAGAGTTCAAATAAGTTTTTAAACAATGTCACACATCATTGAGATGTAAGACACACAGAACTCTTTTACATTAAAAGTGAATGGCTGAGTTTAAAGTCATGGAATGATGGCGAGAACATAAGTAAACCTACAAAGTTATATACTAATAGTTGTTCTATGAACCAACAAGACTCTATGACCTAGACTGAGTTCCAGATATTAAAGATTAAGGAAGAAAATAAGTAAAATAAGTAAAAATCATAAAGCAAAGATTATTTATTTTTACTTTACGAACCCACAAACTGTCTATGCATTGGTTAGCTTTCCATTACAAAATATCCAAGATGATCAGCTATTAAGTAATGATGGTTCATTTTGGCTCACAGTTCTCAAAGTTCGTGTCCATAATATATTGGCCCCGTTGTTTTTGGGACAGTGGCAAGGCAAGACAGAGACAAACCTCATTATCAAATGGCATGGAAAGAGAAGGAAGGATCTGGGGTTCCACTGTTCCTTCAAGGTTATGACCCCTGGCCTAAGACCTTCCATTTAGCTCAACTTCTTGGAGGTTTCCTCTACCTCCCAATAGTGCCAAACTGAGCAAGAAGCCTTACACATTTAGGACAGGGCGGGATGAAGCCTTATTCTAAAACAATTGACACTAGCTTGTAAGTCCCATTGCCAGACTTCAGTTACACTCACATTGAGCAGTTAGAAAGACCTATGAGTTTCCCAAAACAAGACAGGCTTCTATCAAAGCACTTGATTACTCACTTGACGTAAAAGGTAATAAGACCTTGTTGCTAAAGACTCCACAAGCTGCCAACAAAGAACACTGAGAGATCATGCTGGATCGCCCATGTCCCTGAAGTCTAGCTCAAAAGCATTATATGAGCTGCCACAGGAAAATGGCCACCAGTGTGGTGAACAAACAGGGGGACACTGTTATAAAAAAGTCACCAACTAGACAAGATGTATACATCTGTGCAACAGTGGCACCCAGCCTAGGTGGGTAAACATTGGCGCTCTGATTGGTTAAGTGGCCATCTCAGTGGATAACATATAGCTGGTACTGGGAACCAAATCAGAATTCTATTGGGAAAAGGGTCATAGCTCTATTGAGAGTTTTCCACTAGTCTTAGGCCAAAAGAGAGGCTACACCAATCAAAATCTCTCTTGATTAACTATGCTTATCCCTTTTAACCTATACTGCTCTCACTCTCCTCTGGAAAATCTGTTTTTCTTTTACAGAAGGCAGCAAAAACAGGGGACAACCAAAATCTATCAACATGACAAGAAAAGATAGCTGAATCCTGTTCACGAGATGAGCCACCTCACAGCCAAGGTCCAGGTAAAGCCACAGAGGAATTGGAAAGTGTAATGGTTAATTTTTGTTGTAAATTTGAACTGTTAGCAATCCACAGTAACCTTGAGTGTTGTGTAGCAGATTTCCTCTGAATTGAAGGAGGCTCAGGGGATTTGGGAAGTCATATTAGCTAGAAAGCATTCCTTCCTGGAAGGTCAGTGCAGGAAGGAAATTTCAGAGACTCAGGAAGTCAACAAGTCTGTGAAAAGGTTGCAAGAATAGTTCTAAGTCTATTTAAAGGGGAAGGATATCTCTCTCTCCTCCTGCCTGGCTGCTGGTGTTTGTCATGTTTTGGACATGCATCCTTCTGCCTCATCTACCCCTTTGTGGGCATTGAAACAAAGTTTCCTCAGCCTTCCAGCCTGGATTGAAGACCAGGGACTCCCCAGGAAGCCTTTAGGCCTTTAGTGCTGGATTGGGACTATTGTGGCATCCAGCCACATGGACTGAGTGGCTATTGGTTCCTTGACTCTGGGACTTGCAGACTGCTATTGTGGGACTGCCATGAGCTAATCCAACAAATCCTCTTTTTGCTACAATTCATTATATTGGTTCTGTTCCTCTAGAGAACCCTAATACAGCAAGTTCACCAAGACTGCTGCTCTAAAATTGAGTTTGGAAACCTGTGCCAAGATGATGATGATAGACACTGAAGACATTCAAAATATATCAAAGCAGAAATCCAGAGGTTGCTGAAAGCTTAAAACTAGGGCAGACTTATAACATACCTGCCAAGGCTCAAGGAACATTGTGAAAGAGGGGAAGGAAAGATTATAAGAGCATAAGGTAGGAAGGAGTATCCAGAGGCAGGACCCCTCCTGCACACACACATTGACGGCTGCTCTCTCAACTCATAACCCACAACCCTGTGGTGAATGCCAGCAATCCCACTGAGGAGGGGACTTCCTCTATTTATTATGATCTCATAATACATGGACTAAGAGTCACAGACTTCAAAAAAGGTTCAAAAACTGCCACACTCCACTATTAAATCTGGATTAGGAGATTTGTTCTAATATTCATGGGAAGCTATAAATTGCACCATACATTTTTCCCTATTGGCTCATAATTTTTAATGGAATAATATAAGGTTTATATAGCTCTGTTTTCCCAAAAGTATCTTAAGGATGCATAAACTATCTAAAATCCTTAACATAAAAAAATGTCTTTTCCCCTGAAACAAAAAGGCACAGTGCCACTAGGTATTGGTAGTTATATTTTATGGAGAGTTAAGATAAGAGCGCTAAAGATAGGGTGAATTATGTTGTTGACAAGTTCCATATATATATATATATATATATATATCAGAGTAGGATTCCCCAACAAAACATGACAAGAGAAATCAGAAGTGGATAATACACATATCAGGAAAGTCTGCTCTTGGAGCACACAGAAAATATTTACCTTTACCCACCCAGTTGCCTGGAAAAAAACATGGAATCATCTTTGATCTCCACTCTTAACCCTATTCTATGAAACACAGTTAAATCTCTGGTATCTGACTATAATCTCATTTTTACCTTTCATTTCTTTCTAATTCCTCTCCATTTTCACTGGCCAAGACCCTTATTACCCTGCATAACCTACTAACAGAATTCTGTCACTGAACTTCACCTTTTTTCTATACTGCTTTTGAAACAAAAATTATGATCATGTCACTCAACGTTTTTAAACTTATGATTCCTCTTGCTTATTGAGCTAATGAGTACCTCTTTAGGAATGAGGACTGTTGCTTGGAGCAATCTAGTATTGTACTTTATACTCACATCTTCCCTGATACTTTTCCAACCCTTCTCCCAACCCACTTTCCTTCCTCTTGTAGAGATTAGTAGTGGTATAGTCTACTTTCTCTTTCCTTGACACACAAATCTTATATTCATGATCTCAAAAATTTGTCAAATTGCTAATTAGTTTGCATTCATACTCTTATATTTAGTGAATTTTGTATAGTATTCATTCCCGTTTGAGAAGAGTTCTTTAAAGTTACAAAATTTATCAGATTTATATTTTTCATGTCTTGGTATTTCAATGAAAGCTATTTTTTTAATTTATGAGGAGAGGCAAGGAGACACACAGAGTGGAATACAGAGAGAGAGAGAGAGAGAGAGCAAAGAGAGAGAGGGAGAGAGGGGAGAAAGAAATACAGATAAAATTAGTGGCCAGGGTCTCTAGCCACTGCAAAGGTGCTCCAGACACATGTGTCACTTTGTGCATCTGACTTTACGGGGTACTAGGGAATGGAAAACAGGCAGTAAGACTGTAAGCAAGTGACTTTAACCACAGAGTCATCTCTTCAGCCCACAATAAAAGATTTTTGAATAAATAAAATATAAAAATCCATATTTGGAACATGGGATGTTTGTACAGGAGAGTCTGAAATCTTCACCGTATATCTTTATCTCATGTATCTTCACATCTTTCTTTGTAATATATCCTCAATTTAGCATTATTTAACATCATCACCAAGCTTTTAACTCCTTCCGCTGTTCGCTGAATAATACATTCAATCTCCCAAATATTCCTATGCTCTCTTCAATTTGCCTTACCATTCTTTTCACTATGATGGTATAACTACACATTTATCAAATATTTTGACATCTCATTTTGCTATTTAAATTTTCCATCTTGAGAAAGAAGGAATAGAAGATTTTTTATTGGTATTGAATTAAAATTGGTCACTCAATATTACGGCATTTATCTATAAAGAATTTCAATTATAGGATCAACCAAGTTTAAAGAAAATGTCAAGATGCTTTTACAAAGATCTATCTAGAAATCTTTTAGTTATAATAAGATGATTAAACAACAACCATTAGGATATATCCACACAGTGATGAGTCGAGTCTTGAGCTAATTTTATTTTGATTCTTTTCACAGGTTAAAAAAAACAAAGTGCCTTTAACTCTGACAATTTTACTAATGTCCAGTATCAGAAGTCATATCCTTTGACCAATAGCATCATTTTTGTAGATGTCACAGTAGTTTCATGTACAATACAAATATCCTGTCTCTAAAAAAAAACATATCTAGTCATGGCCTATAATTTATATATATATATATATATATATATATATATATATACAGATATTATTACCAAACAATTTCTTCCATTTGACATCTTGTGGCATTCTGCAGGGTTTCTCAGGCACACACATGATGGACCAGATGATTGTTTTTTCAGTTATGGGAATTTTTTTTTCCTTCAGAGAAAGTCTATTATCAGTATCATGATCACTTAGCCCCATAATTCTGGGTGAGGGATTTGTCATTAACTCCGACTCAGAGTGTGGCGAAGCCATCTGTACATTCATTTCCCTTTATACATGATCATATCTACTCAATCTGGCTAAGGTCACAAACAGGGTTTTATGATTTCTCTTCCTTCAGTCTTTTTAAACGATGTGCACTATGGACTTTCTATGTGCTAGAGCTTTGCAAACACAAGCCTAAATTTCTACTTTTAGAAAATGTCTCCATTTCATACATAGGGTTGAAATGCCCCTAATTGTACTTAAAGAGTTGATTGAAAAACTTCAGAAAGGTTTAAGCTTGAAGTCTACATTTTCTCAGAAGCTTTAAACACTTTGTACTTTACAAATTCTGAAACACAGTCATTGAAGTAAATTAATAGGCATGGTTGGCTAGCTTCCAGAGTCTGTACACCATCTTGCCCTTCATGGTCCCTGACCCCTCCCAATGCTGCCTGTGGTAAAGCCAACCACAGATGTTATCCATACCCAGGCGCCACACCCTTCTACCACTCTACAGTTAAAACCATGATCAGCAAACTAAAATTACCATGAGGGATTTCTTTCTTTCCTTTTTTTTTTACTCTTGAGCCACATGAACCTACATAAATCTTTACATGCACAAGAAATAAACTTCTCTTTCCATTTCTAGTTAGTATACAGCTACATGAGTTTATAACACTGCTTTCTTTTCTTTGATGGAGTTATCAATAAGAATAACTTTCTGATATGTCATCTGTCTTGTAATGTACTAAATTGTTGGGATTGCACACAAGAGTCATTACACACAGGAGTACAATATTTTTGTTTTTTTTTATTAATTCGTTTTTTAACCAGTTCTCATCTGGTACATCTATAAATAGGATTTATCTGAGAGACTATAAACATCTGTAAAAGTTGTGTTTGTCCTGTCAGTAAGCTTTCACCCTAACGTATTATGGAATGAACCTAATTGGATGCTGAATGAAGTAAAATCTTTG
Source organism: Zapus hudsonius (assembly GCA_004024765.1). Taxonomy (NCBI): domain Eukaryota; kingdom Metazoa; phylum Chordata; class Mammalia; order Rodentia; family Dipodidae; genus Zapus; species Zapus hudsonius. The sequence continues at coordinate 57,777 of PVHP010003549.1, forward strand.
ATTAAACTGTTTTTATATCTTTATTATGAATAAGTATATACATTGTATGAGCAAATCTTGTGAAGGTAACCCTGTTTCCTTTCTCTCTGTCCCCTACTCACTTGGGTCCTTCCTCAATGTGCACACTGGATCTGTCCATAGGTTAGAGGGTTATGAATTGCATCAGAAGTAGCTAGTTTTCTTTCTTTCTTTTTTCTTTCCCCTTTGTTCTTGTTGCTAAGGGGGTCAATGTCTCCCCCACCATGGCTCTTACAATCATTCTGCCCCCTCTTCCATTCAGTTCCCTGAGACATGGTGGGTGAGTTTTAAGTCTGCTTAATTGTTGAGATCTTAAGTATCTCTGCATTTTTGCCCTGGGTTGTGTTGGGTATAGTTGGTGTCTGTCTCCATTGACCTTTCATGGGTTATCAGACTTGCTGTGATGATTGGTCTCCTGTTTGTCTTGTCACTTTCTTATAGGTTTTATTTGGGCCCTGTGTGAAGGCTAGGTGTGGTTCATCTCCTGCCAGGATGTCAGCCATCATCCAATGTCTTGTTGGTAGAATCAAGTTTTTCCCAGCTCTCTCGCTATCTTCTGAAAAATATAGAATCTCCAGCAGAGAGTGAGATCAATATAGGTTAAATGAGACAACATGGCTGTAGCCTCTCTGTAGCTCTCTGGTAGTGGGAATTTCCCCTAGGAGCCCAAGTTCTTGGTCCTCATAGGATTTTGCCATGCATCCCAATTCCAGTTAAGGGTTCCTTGTCACTAAGTAGATATCTTAGCCAATCAGTGAGCCATTGATTACCTCCTTGGTTTAGTGCCACTATTGCACAGATGAACATTTCTTGACATGCTTGTCTCTTCCTTACAGCCATGTGTTCAGCATTCTTATGACAACTGTCGATATTGTATATCAGTGGTCTCTGCTTTATCCAAATATCATTGACCAATTTACCCTGGAGGCTCATGCATCACCTTCCAATGCTACACATCTGGGAGCTGGTTACCAATCTGGATCTAGCAGGATCTCTTCATCATGTTTGATGACACTCTGTGATTTCTTCAGCAATAGGCTTTTACCTTAGGCCTGAGACAGGTATGCAAGAGCATTGACAGAAGTCTGTCATATATGGGGGACCTTGTGGGTCTCTTAGATCAACAGCTCTGAGTGGAAAAGAACTGAAAACTGGGAAAGAAAGATGCAGGCCTGAGTAATTATTCTTGTGGTTAGGCTTCCTGCCATTCTATTCATGATCCTTTGTACCAGGTGATGCCCTCAGCTTCCTCAGGAGCTTACTGTATATAAGTTAGGGTTTTATGGTATCAATTCATTATTAGTTTAGTTTACTGTATGAGTCCCCCCAAACCTCCCATTTTCCCTCCAATTCTTTCCATTCCCTTTTGCAGTCTCTCCATTTATTGACAGATTTTCTTCATGTTTCAGTTTAACATTGTTAGGAACCACGTATGCGGGAAAATATGCCTTGCTTAGCTCTCTGCTCTTGTGTGTGGTCTGTAAGAATGATTTGCTCCAAGTCTGTCCATTTTTCTTTAAATTTCATTATGTCATTTTTCCTTTCAGCTGTATAGAATTCCATAGTGTATATATACCACAACTTTGATATCCATTCATCCAGTGCTGGACATTTCTGTTGAATCCAATTCTTTGCAATTATGAATTGAGCTGCTATAGACATGGTTGAGCAAATATCTCTGTGCTTCAGTGTGGATTCTTGAGGTTAGATGCCCAGTAGAGGGATAGCTGGGTCCACTGGTAGCTCTATATCCATCCTATTCAGGAGCCTTCACACTGCTCTCCATAGTGCTTGTAAGTTTGTATTCCCACCAGCAGTGATTGAGGGTCCCTTTTTCCCCACATTCTTTCCAGCATCTATTGTTGGTAGATTTTTTTAATGATTGTAATTCTGACTGGAGTAAGGTGGAATCTCATTGTTGTTTTGATTTGCATTTCTTTGATGATAATGGCATTGGATATTTTTTCAAACGGGAGTTGGCCATTTGTATTTCTTCCTTTGTGAATTCCCTGTTGGGGTCAGTTTCCCATTTTGTGAGAGGGCTCTTTGATATTTTTAATTTAATTTTTTGAATTCTTTGTATATTCTAGATATAAAACCTCTATCCATATTATAGCTGGCAAAGATTAACTCCCACTTTGATGGTAGTCTATTGGCTTTGAGTATGGTAGCTTTTCTGTACAAAAGCCTTTTTGCTTGATAAGATCCCATTGGTTAAGCGATTGTTGCACTTACTGGATTTTCGGAGATTCGTTCAGGAAGATTTTCCTTATTCCTCTCATAGAGCGTTCTCCCAATTTTTTTTTTCTTCCAGGGTTTTCAGAGTTTCAGGTCTTATGTTGAGGTCTTTGATCCATTTTGAGTTAATTTTTGAGCATGGTGAGAAGAGAGAGAATAGTTTCATTTTTTTTGCAAGTATTTATCCAATTTGTTCAGCACCAGTTGTTAAAGATGCTATCCTATATGCCAGTTAACATTGTTGGCATCTTTGTTAAATATGAAGTAATTATAGTTGCTTGAGCTTAGGGCAGGGTCTTCAATTCTGTTCCATTATTCTATCTGTCGATTTTTGTGCCAGTACCATGCTGTTTTTTTTTTTATGACGACTTTGTAGTAAATCTTTAGGTAGGGTATAGTGATAACGCCTGACATGCTTCTTTTACTAAGGATGGCTTTGGATATCTGAGGCCTTTTGCCATTCCAAATAAATTTGGAGAATATTATTTTTAAGTCAGCAAAGAATGAAGCTGGTATTTTATTGGTATTGCATGGAATCGTTATATATCTTTTTGAAGTATTGCCATTTTCACGATATTCTCTCTATCCAGGAGCATGGTAGATCTTTCCATCTTTTCCCTTCATCTTCAATTTCATTTTTGAGCATTTTTATATTTTCATTATACAAGTCTTTCACCTCCTTGGATAGTGGTATTCCAAGGTATTTGATTTTATTTGTGGTGAGTAAAATTGGGACTGTTTCAATAATTGCTCTTTCTGTATGCCTCTCAATTGCATACAGGAAGGCTACTGATTTTTGTGTGTTAATTTTGAATCCTGCCACTTTGCTAAAGGAATTTATCACCTTCGTGAGTTTACTGATAGTATTCATCGGGTCTGTTATGTATAGGATCATGTCATCTGCTAAAAGGAATAGTTTCACTTCTTCCTTTCAAATTTGTATCCATTTTATGGCTTTCTCTTGTCTTATTGAATGGGCTAGAACTTCAAGGAATATGATAAAGATCAGTGGTGAGGGTGGGCAACCCTGTCTTGTTCCCCAATTCAGTGGGAACTCCTTGAGTCTTTCTCCATTGAGTATTATTTGGGTTTCAGGAGTTTTGTATATGGCCTTAATTATATTCATGTATAGGCCCTCTCTTCCAAGTCTTTCAAGTGTTTTGATCATGAAGTGGTGTTGGATTTTATCAAAGGCTTTCTCTGCATCAATTGAGATGACCATGTAGTTTTTGTGGTTAAGTTTATTAATGTGGTGGATTATGTTGATTGATTTTGTATGTTGAACCAACCCTGCACTCCTGGGGTGAAGCCTACGCAGTTGTGGTAGATAATACTTTGAATATTTTGTTGAATTCAGTTTGCAAGTATTTTATTTAAATTTTTTGCGTCTAATTTCATAAGGGATATAAGTTTATAGTTTTACTTTCTGGATTTATATTTGACCAGTTTTGGTACTTGAGTGATGCAAGTTTCATAGAAGGAGTTTTGATGTATTCCCTGTTCTCCCATTACTCTAAAAAGGCTTCAGAAAGAGTGGTTTGAGTTCTGTGATGAAGGTTTGGTAGAATTCAGTTGAGAATTCATCAGGACCTTGACTTTTCCTTCTGGGGAGGTTTTTGAATGCATTTTCAATTTTGATCAATGTAATAAATTTATTTAGAAGACTTATCTGCTCTGGGTTTAGTTTTCTTAGGTGGCAGGTGTACAAAAACACATTCATTTCTTCCAGCTTCTCCAATTTTGTAGAATAGAGGTGTTGGAAGTATGTCCTGATGTTTCTTCCAATTCCATTGGTGTCCATTGTCATCTCTCCAATTTCATTTCTGATTTTACTGATTTGGGACTTCTCTTTTTTCCATTTGGTTAGATTGGCCAGAGGCTTGTCAATCTTTCTTATTTTTTTTCAAAGAACCAGCTCTTTGTTTCATCAATTTTTAAATCATTTTCTTAGTTTCTAATTTATTTATCTCTGCTCTGATCTTATTGCTTTTCATCTTGAGCTCCTAGGTTTGGATTGTTCTAATTTTTCCAATGCCCTTAGCTGGTTAATCAGGATATTAATTTGGGATTTCTCTGTTTTTTTTTTCCTAATGAAGGCATTCAGTGCTATAAATTTTCACCTTAGGACTGCCTGTGTCCCATAGGTTCTGGTATGATGTATTTTCATTATTGTTCAGGTCAAGACTTTTTGTTAATTTTCAATTTAATTTCTTGAATGACGCACTCATTGTTTAATAACATATTGTTCAATCTTCAATAGTTGGTGTGATCTCTGTTTGTTCACTCATTGTTTATTTCCAGCTTTAATGCATTGTGGTCAGATATCATGTAGGGTGCATTGAGTTCTATTATTTCCCTGTTGACATTCTGTTTGGATGATCTGTCTAAAGACCATAGTGCTATATTAAAGTATCTAACTATCATGGAATTGGAGTTTATTTTTGTTTTGTTTTCCATTAGTTTTTGCTTTATGAAATGTGGTGCACCTGTATTTGGTGCATACATGTTTATGATGGTGAAATTCTCTGGGTGGGTTGTTCCCATGATGAGTAAGAACTATGCTTGATTGTCCTTTTGAGTTGATTTTTATTTTAAGTCTACTTTGTCAGATATTAATGTAGCAACCCCTGCCTGGTATTTATTTCCATTAGCTTGGAATATCATTTTCCATCCTTTCCCCCTGAGGAGGTTCCTGTCTTTAGAGGTAAGGTGGGTTTCTTGGAAGTAGCAGATAGAAGGATCCATTTTTCTGATTCATTCTGCTAGCCCATGTCTTTTTATGGAAGATTTAAGATCATTAATATTCAAAGTTATAACTGTGAAGCTTGACTCAATCCCTGCCATAGTGGAGGGTTTATGGGATTTGAGGCCTCTCTTCTTATTTTGTCTCCTTTAGGCTTGATTATTCTGTCCAGAATCTGGATGGCTCTTGGGGTTGGTTGCTTGGCTCTTCTGTGTGGAATATTTCATGGAGAATTCTCTGTAGGTTTGGTTTAGTGTCCATACAATTGTGGAGCTGGCTTTTATCTTGAAATATTTTCTTTTCTCTGTCTATTTTAAGGGATACTTTTGCAGGGTACAATAGTTTCAGTTGAAAGCCAATGTGTTTTAGGTTTTGAAGTATGCCACTACAAGCTCTTCTTGCTTTCATGGTTTCCGTGGAGAAGTCTGGTATAACTCTGATGGGTATGCCTTTATATGTGATTCATTGTTTTGCTCTTGCTGCTTTTATAACTTTTTTCTTGCTTTCAGTATTTAGGGTTTTAACTACAGTGTGTCTTGGGGAGTTTCATCTTTGGTCCTGCCTGTTTGGTGCTCTGTGTGCTTCTTGTGTCCAGATGGGATTTTTTTTTTTTAAGAAATTTAACATACCTCTGCTCCCTTCTCAATTATATCTGGAATATCCTCAATGTCACCATTCTTTTTTTTTAATTTAATATTTATTGTCCATAATGAGTTACATAATTTAGTGGGCAAACCATGTGTTGTTATCCCGACTTCCCCAATTCCCCCCCTCCCCATCCCTGATCAGTTGTATATCCTCCGTGGGCTGTCTGTATTAGTCCTTGTGGCAAGGGATCCTGTATATCTTAGTACTCATCCTGGTCTTCCTGGCCCAAGTCAGTTGTTCCTTTTGCTAGAATTGGGAAATTTTCCTCAATAATTTTGTTAAATATTTTCTCTGTGCCTTTGGCCTGAATTTCTTCCCTGAGTGGAATTCCCATAATCTATAGTTTTAGTTATTTAAGGGTGTCCCATAGTTTCCTCATATTTTGTCTGCACACTTTTTTGAACTTATCCAAGGTTTTATTATCCCGATCTCTTTATTCTGCTTTTTCTTGCATGTCTGAGGTTCAATCTTCCAGGTTATTTACTCTGGTAGTGAGGGATTCTAGAGATGTTTTAAATATCTCCATTTGATTTTGGTTTTCCAATAGAGCTTTTTGCATGGTCTGCATCTCTTTGTTGAGTTGCATTTTCATTTCAAACATTGTCTTACTTACAGCTTCCTGGTACTCATTCTTGTGTTTGCTTGTGTCTTTTTTTTAGTTTAGATGGCTGAATCTTTAGCTCCTCTGATTGCTGGTTTGCTTTTAGCTCATTTACTGTTCTAGCAAAGTCTCTCTGCTTTCCTTTCATTGTATTGTACCTGGTGGTGAAACTTACAAGCTGATTCTGAACATTTCCACTTACATTATCAATTTTTGCTTCCCTTTTCATTAATTCTATGAATATAGATTCCATATAGAGATGACCTGAATATGCTGTCTTCTCCTCCTGGCATTGCATCTGTGTTCTTTGATATTTTCAGTGTGGACTTCTAAAGTTGAGCTAGGCAAACTAGGTATGAAGCACTCTGACTGTGTGTTCTTCTTGCTTTGAGAGCTGTCCATGTTTAGAAGACAGATAGGTTTTCCCCTGATCCTCAGCAGTAGATGGAACCTCACGCAAGATTAAGAGAAGGACTGGTGAGGTTTTGGATCGTGCTAGGTTCCTCTGGTGTCAGGCAGTGTGTGTGGGGGGGTGTTCAAACCTTCAGCAGCAGTACCAGCCTGGGAGCTGGACCTTGTTTGGAGCCCAGGGACATTGGGCAGGTTTGTGGAGCCCATGGGCGGATGGGGAACAAATGCACAGCTCCTTTGCTTGGCCTTGTCTAGTGTCATGGGTTCCAGCATTCAAGGGCAGGTGGGAGGACAGGGCACAGGATTGTAACCCAGCTTCACCTAGAGTCAAGTGGTTAATGGGAGGAGCCTTGTGTGCCACTGGCTGGTCTGGATCAAAGTAGTGGGCTTGCTTCCCTAGTCTGCAACCCTGATTAAACTGTTTTTAAAAATGAAACTTATAATGAATTTATTACTGGAGTCTATCCAAAACAAAATATGTAATAACTTAAAAATCAATGAAAGATATTTTAACAAAAGTTTCTGTGATCTATTCAACAAGCAACTAAATATTTCAGTGATTTACAAATTAGATTTGTAACTGAGTCAGGTATATAATATATTTTTATAAATGTTAAATAATGCTATAACTACCTGTGAAGAATAGTTTTCAGAAAAAGTGCATTATTTTCCTTTTACGTAAACAAATATGAATAGCACAGTGAAACTTGAGTAACTGATTAAGATTAATATATTTTATAAGGATTTTAGCCCTTTAATAGTAACACACAGGCATGCCCAGATATAGGTTAAAGTAAACTAAATTATTTCCCCTTTCATTTGCATTAAATTTTATTACTTTTATTTTGAATTTTTTTAATTGGCACATAAGAATTATGCATATTTATGGGATGCCATGTAATGTTTTGACACGTGTATATTCTATAATGTTTAAATCAGGGTGATACTGTCCCTCAAGCATTTATCACTTGTTTATTCTGAACATATTTCAAATGTTTTTAGTCTACTCTTTTGAGAAATTATACAGTGCATTGCCATTATATATAGTAATTTTGTACTTTATTTTTTTTTTAATATATATTTATTGTCCATAATGTGTTACATTATTTAGTGGGCAAACCATGCGTTGTTATCCCGAATTCCCCAATTCCCCCCCTCCCCATCCCTGATCAGTTGTATATCCTCCTCTGTGGGCTGTCTGTATTAGTCCTTGTGGCAAGGGATCCTGTATATTTTTTTCATAATTACTTCCTGTAATACATAGGAAAATTTTCCCAAAGGGAAAAAAAATAAAATGAGTGAGACTGCAGTACTTTGAGTAAATGTCCCCCAATAGATTGTCCTTGCTAGTGTTGCTGGTGCTGTGTCTCTCCCTGCTTGGATCTATAAAAGGGGCTAACCTTTTTCTTCATTATTAAAGTTCCCCTAGATCTGTTACTTTAATACATACTTTCCTCCAAAAAACTGCCTGGTTTGAACATTCATCTCAGCAGCATGTGGCTGGCTACAACAGATTTATAATAAAATATTCTTAAATTGTACTATACAGATAATAGGAAAGAAGAAAGTGAGTGAGAGAGAAAAGAATGGAGGGAGGCAAAGAGGGAGGGAGGGAGAAAAGAGAAGACAACAAAAAATATAATTTGGTCCCAAAGTTTAAAAAATTTGAGGTTTAAAATTATTTGCATGTGCCTGGCGAAATGGCTCAGTGAATAAAGCACTCACTGCTCAAGCCAAAGGACCATACTTCAATTCTTCAGACCTTATGTAAAAAACAGTAAGCCCTGGAAGGCTTCTGTCATCCCAGCAGGCTGACTGTGACATGGAGGGTAGAATCAGAATCTCCTGAGAGCTCATGGAAAGCACAGTAAAGAGCAATAGCAGAAACAGAATCTAGAGAGAAAAGCCCTGCCTCAAAATGAGGTGGAAATACACTTTGTAGAAGGTGTCTATGAAATCATAAAATGACAATGTGATGGCCAAGCAGGAGATAGAGGCCAGATATCCCACAAGGTGGATACCATTCCCAGGTAAAGTTCATCTCATATTTTAATGCCTGCTAAATATTTATACAAATGGATTAAAAGTATTTGAGAATAATTTTCCAGAAGAATACTTACAAGTTTATATAAACTTAGTTTTATAAACTAAGAACACTTAGTTAAATTTTAAGTGTCAGTAAATTTTTAACAGAATCACCTAATCATTCCTACATCAAGCTAATATATTAGTAATTTATAACAGCAAATCCAAATTGTTGATGTATTTTTTTATTTTTACTTTTATTTTATCTAATTTTTTCCCCAAAGGTAAGTCCCTATTGCTGAAAATAACACAGAGTCATCACTCAACACCAAGAGACCTGCTAGATCCAGAAGGGTAACTGGAAGGCGGTACATGAGCTGCCAGGGGAAACTGGTCAATGATATTTGGAGAAATCAGAGACCACTGATATACAACACAGACTGATGTCACATGCTCCCCAATAGATTCCAGTGTGTGATCTTTTGTTTTTGCTTCTTTTTCCCAAAAAGCTTGATGCCATGGGAATTTGATCAATAATGTTTGAAGAAACCAGCGGCCACTAATGTACAACACTAGTGATGCCACAAGAATGTTGAGGACACTGCTATATGGAAGAGACCAGCAAGTCAAGAAATGCTGATCTGTGTAATAGTGGCACTAAACTGAGGAGGATAATCAATGGCTTACTGACTGGCTAAGAGATCCTCTTAGTGACAAGGAACCCTTAACTGGATCTGGAATACATGGAAAAATCCTGTGTGGACCAAGAACCTGGGCTCCAAGTGGAAATTCCCACTACCAGAGATCTACAGATAGGCTACACCCTTTAGTATCTGGCCAACTTAGCAATGTGTGTCTCATTTAACCTATACTGATATCACTCTCTGATGGAGATTCTTTTTGTATTTTTCAGAAGGCAATGAGAGAGCTGGGGACGACTCAATTCCACCACCAAGACATGGGATGATGGCTGACATCCAGGCAGGACATGAACCACCACTAACCTACCATATAAGGCCCATATGAAACCTATGAGAAAGGGGCAATGTATTTTATCTTATTTTATTTATTTGCTTATTTTGTTTTTTCAAGGAAGGGTATGGCTCGAACCCAGGCTGACCTCCAATTCACTACATAGTCTCAAGGGACCTCAAACTCATAGTGATTCTCCTACCTCTGCCTCCCAAGTTCTGGGCCTGCAGTTGATGGTTTTATTAAGCTGAATTTATATTGTTTTGCAATATGTTTATAGGTTATGTCTAGAGAAAGGGTTAATAAATATTTTTAAAGCATGGTTTATCAAGGCTTGATTATATAGGGCATGTGATAGCAAAGCTTTTTCTTTCATTTGCTATCCTATTACACATTGATTTCAGATATGCAACACTCTATACTATTCACTTACCATACCTGTAAAGTATATTCTTTATCAATTTTTGTCATACAGTCAATCTGTTCTCACACCCAATTCTCTGTCTTTTGTATGGTTAAACTTAAAGGTATTTTAAAGACTCAGTTTTACCTCCAGCAATGTCTGTTAAGAATTATTTGTTGGAGATACCAATTTAATCCTCATGCATCTTATGTTACAAGAAAACAATTCATTCCATACAGGCTTTCAGGTTGAATTAATTGTAGCACAATTGAGCAAGTTATAAAATAGCATATTAAGAGAAATAAATGAATATTGATGAACTTTGATGATTTCTTTTTTGCATAGGATCTGACAATTCGTCCTATGTGGGCCTCAAACTTTGGAAATTCTTGCTTCTACTTCCTCATTAATAAGATTATTGGTATGTGTGATTTCAAATGTTAGATGAGATACAAGTTAGAAATACAATTCAAACTTTATTGCACTAGTAATAATGAGTTTAAGAAATGCCTATCATTCTATACTGCACAAATATTATTTCAATTAATTGTGTCTTAAATAAAAAAGGAAGAAAATATCTCATATTACATATTAATTCTTATAATATGTACAAAGAAACAAAGGAAGGAGAAAAGGAAAAAAGAGCAAAATAAATGAAGGAAACTCCTTATGAGACATTGTTGACAATAACATGAGCTTCTTTTGATGCTGTTATTGATTGTAGTTGAGAATGTAGCTCAGTGGTAGAGCTCTTACTCAACATGCATCACACCCTGTGTTTGACTGCACCACTGAGAAACAAAAACCTAATTATTCTCAGTTGCTATTTAATAATGTTACATTATGTATACAGAAATCTGATATTTTTGAACATGCACTGATAACATGGAGATTAACCATAAAAACAATTTAAGCCATGGACTAAGACTATATGCATTATAAAGTCAGAATCTTATAACTGCAAGCTCAAGGCAATTAATATACTATCAGAAAATGTTCACAATGGAAAGGCTCTAATACCTGCCATTCCAACTGCTTAAATTCAAGAAATACAGTGAGACTATTCTAAACTACCAGATGGTCTTATCTTTATCAGGAACTTTCTTTTGAGCAGAAAATTAGTAAGGGATAAAACTACCTAAAGAGAAATAACATAGACCTTCCAAGTCTAAGCAACAGGGGCAAAATGTAGGTTTATAACAGAATCCCTTTCCGTGCCTATGTATATTTGGAAGACTATAAACAATGAAACCACATGACTATTTTAGCTATTTAAACTTTAGTAAGCAAACACAAAATTATTACAATCATAAAGCAAAAGCTACTCCTTTGTGGCCCTTGTTTTGGTGATATTTATCAATTAAGAGTTTCTGATATGAAAATTGTGCTGTTCTGTGAGAAAATAGTTATATATTCCTTTAGATAACAAAAGAGCATCCACTGAAAGAGTTATGTCAAACTAGACATAATAAAAATATTTTACAATTTATTGGTATAAGGGATTCCATACTGAAAGCAACAAATAAACAGAAGTCTGTTTCTTCAATAGTGTGAACATGAGTGCCATAAACACTGAGGCATGCTTTGTACTTAGCCTTGAAAATTCAATCAATGGGCCTGCCTTCTCAGTAAATGTTTTCCTCTGAATGTCATTCATATCCAGGAATTACCAATACACCTTGGTACAAGGACTCCTTTGTTTTGAAATCTTGTGTTATATGAAATTGTTCCAAGCCAGCCTATCTTTTAATATTTGGCACATATTTTTAACAAGGTGCTTGTGATTTTGTGAAAGGAACATAGCAATACATTGAGTTCTCAAGAATGAAGACTTAAGAGCCTAATGAGGCATTGCTTTAAAGTTATGTAAACCAGAGTAAATGTGTATCAAAATGTAAAGTAACACCATACAATATCTTAATCAACAAACACATTTCATTTAAGAAATAGATGATTCAATATACCCATTTGTTTGTAATACTTCTGCCAAGTCACAAGAAAGTATTTTTATTCAGAAATTGAATTTTAGAAAGGAGAAATGTGAATGAACTCTATACCATGAACTAATTACTTCGTGTGTAAATGATTTAAAATGAAATTCATTTTTGAAATTTTTATTTTCTGGAAGAAATTTGAAATATGTGGTCAAGGGATGTTTGATCCTTGATTTAATAAATTTCTCTAAAACTCCAAAAAATACAACTTGGGATAGTGTTCTGTCAATTCTGATACCTTAAGTCCTACTTGCATTCTCATGTGGATGGAGAGAGAGAAAGAGAGAGAGAATCTTCAGAGAACACAGATTTTTCTTTTGCAATGATGGATCTTTTCCCCATGACATTCAAGGCAGTATACTAAGTAGGGGCTCAAAAAAGTGAAGAAAAAGTTAAATAAGATAAAAAATAACCAAAATAATTTTTATTTAGTTCCTACTGTCAAAACATTACCAATTATGAGTTAGTTACTATTTATAGCTGTGCTCCTGTCTATAGATCCCTTGATAATGTTCACTGTAGACTTAGAGTGTGACAGTTATTATTTTGCTCATAGATACAAGCTTGTTTCATCAGAGAACATCCTGCTATCTTAAAGTAAAAACTACAACTTAAATTTCTTAAAGGACAAAGGGAAATTGGTTATATCATTGCCTATTCAAATTGAGAAATGGAAAGGTGCATACTGGCATCTTTGACCACTATGCTGTCTCCTTTGGACGAAGAAAGCAGAAAAGAGAGCTGTGTACACTCACTGGCTGAATGACACCCAGAGGGACAACAGGTTCTGTGTGGATTGGCACCTTAAGGATGTTGCATTTGCTTCAGAGATGGATACTGTGATTTGAATAATTCAACAAAGTATATATGCTTTAGTAGGAGAAGTGTTATTTTTATGTAAGACTCATCAACATTTTTTATACAAGTCAGAGCATTTTAGGCTATTGGCCAATTTTTGTGTAGGTCAAAGTTTTTCTTTTCTAAAAAGTCCTTGTAAATCATTACAGAAAGACCACACACGAAGAGGTCATTGAAGAACTGAAAGGATCTTATCCATAAAATCTTGCAGCAAAATGCAGTAGATAAAAACACAGAATCTTTATCCAGACCTACCAGGCTACATACCCTGCTTTACCAGCAACCCCAGGAGAATTACATAGATTTCATTTATAGAGGCGATGTAATAGTCCTGTGATGATGAAATGAGCCTATACTGATAAAGCATTCAGAATAGAGCTGCCACAGTAATTACTATGTAAGTGACTATGCAGTATGGACTTTATCATCAACCGGTGCCATCATTTTTCCAAAAGCCAAAGTATGGATATATGTAAATATAGAATATGTAATAATGTTCAAAGCTATCTTATTTTTAATAGCTATTTTCAATTTCAGAACTTTATATTTCAAAGTTGAGCCAATAAGTAAAAAAAAACAAAGTAATTGCTAACTTATACAGTATTTTAGACAACATTGGACACCTTTCTATAGCTTTGGATCATATGTCTTGTTTACTTATGTTTTACTTATAGGATTTTGGAGGTGATTGTTATTTGGAAAAGGAACTTTCCTAGCTTTTATAAATAAGAAAAATGGGAAGAAGAATGAAAGACTATGCTTCTCATTCAAGGTCATTTAAATAAATCAGTTAGCGTGCCAGATATTTGATTTTATTTTTATTGTGAATACAAGCGTCAGTGAAATGCACAACTTCCCTTAAGACAACTTAGAACTGAGAGTTCCTTGAAAGCTAGCTTGGGCCTCTGTTGACATTGTCAGTACCAAGTAGCCTTTTGGTGTTTGTTTAAAGATGTCATTCCAGAAAGACACTCAGAGTCAGGTGATTGAGACCAGCTGTGGTTCCTGGTGAGGAGTGCTCAGTAAGAATGGTCCCCATCACTTTCCAAAATCCCCCGCAAGGCTCCATGAGGAGTTGATTGAAATGTTGCCTCTTGAAGAGACATTTTTAATTTCTTGCCGTCTCTCTTGTAAGATACTCAATAATTAGAGTCATTTCCAACTCCAACTCAAAGGAATTTCCAAACTGAAACAATGTGGAATGGGAAAGGGACTCTTGAAACAAGTTCTCTGCTTGAAAACATTTCTCATGGCATTTGGTTTTGGAAAGGAAAATAAAATCATATTACAGAAGGTATACAGTGCATGTCCAGGTCTTTCTTTAAAAGAATTCTCCTGCCCGTTTTGTTTTATTTTGTCTTATTTTTCTCTTTTTCCTTTACTAATAAAACAAAACCCAGGAGATTTTATCTCTCTTCCTCTGTGGTCCAGATGATTTACAATTTAGTTTTATTCCTCCCTGAAAGTGGACAGAAAGTATTGTTGGGTTTCATTTTATAATTTTTTAAAATTATATAAAGGGATTTTCTTTTTTTTTTTCTTTTTTTGGTTTTTCAAGGTAGGGTCTCGCTCTAGTCCAGGTTGACCTGGAATTCACTATGTAGTCTCAGGGTGGCCGTGAACTCACAGCAATCCTCCTACCTCTGCCTCCCGAGTGCTGGGATTAAAGGCGTGCACCACCACACCCAGTTTATAAAGGAATTTTCTTAAGTGAAGATTATTTTGTATCTTCCATTTGTGTTATTTATCTGAAAGCAATCATTGATTAAGAAATCACAAGTTCCTCTTCAAATGTTAGATGCACAATTTACTTCTGCTGCATACCTTACACCAGCCCATAGTGTTATTTAAGCAAACCACTACTTGTGTAAAGATACTCAAAACTATACATGAAAAAGCATGAGGCTGACAATGCTGGTAGGAGCCACTCTCATAGAACGGATCCATCCAAGTTTCTGTATTAGAGGACCATTTGACATAAAGTTGAGAACAGAAGCCCCATTGTCCCTGATGTTCAAAGTGGGCCTAATTTAATTATTACTCAAAGTAGGTAGTTAAAATATTTCTTCTTGCTAAAGTGCCAAGTAGGGCATAATGAAATAAGTCACTAAAACATGGATTCTTCTGAAAGTATTTATCGTTTTAGAATTATTGATTTTTAGATTATTATTGTTTGTGATGACAAGCACTAAAAAGTCTGATTGAATAAAAATGTTTCTCTTACAGTCTATATTAACATTACAGAGGAGAGCTATTCTGAGAACACTATAGGTTGAAAACATGGCTTCTAAGATTAAATGAAGGCAATGCATCACATCTACAAACGCCTGGAAACATCATGACAGCAAGGAACATTGAGTTTCCTCCAGGGCTCTGTGCCATGGGGTGATCAGTCTGCTACCTGGTAGCAGGTTGAGTAAGTTGGACCACTTGTAATGCAGAAGGGCATCTTATGTTCTCATTGAAGACACAGATTTGCATCTTGTGTCTGCAGTTCTTCTGCCAAAATTATTGCCTTTGGACTTGAAGAAAGCTGTATTCTCTCTTCACATTCTCTCTTCACATTCTACACAGCATTTCTTGGGGGAAAGCGTAGCCGTTTGCTTCTGCTTGTGAAATCCCTTGCCTGTGATCATCATGAAGCAGATGGCCCTGTAAAACGGTGGAATAGCCGCTTCTCTTCTCCTCTGGACTTTTTAGTTTCTGTAGACACAGACATGCAATAGTAATGTAACAATGGCTTAAGAAAAACAACAAAGACTCTTAGAAGGTCTCATGGAAAGCCTGGAATAAAGTTCCTGATTCTTTTCAAGAAGGGATCTGAACATGAATTAACCTTGAAGATACAGTTAAAAGCCAGAGGTCAAGGGTATGTGTGTGGAGGACATGCTGGGGAAAGAGAGTGAGGAAAATGCATTTTCAGGTGCCTGGAAGTGAAAATGAGAGTGTTTTCTTTAGGGAACTGTGTGGCTTTTGTCTTGATGTGTGTGCACTTCAGGTGTGTGTGTGTGTGTGCACTTCAGAGTTGAGAAACTGCTTAAATTATTGTGATTTTTTTAAAGTTTACATTACTATATATTAATTATCCATAATAAGGAGTTTCATTATATTTCTCTACATGTGTGTATTTCATTGTATTCACACCTTTTATCCTTTCTTGTTCCCTTCCCACTCGTGCTGTTCCCCTTCCTCTCCCCAAATCATGCTCATTCTACTTTTATGTTCTCTCTCTCTCTCTCTCTCTCTCTCTCTCTCTCTCTCTCTCTCTCTCTGTGTGTGTATGTGTGTGTGTGTGTGTGTGTGTGTGTGTGTGAATTTTCATTAGGATGGCTCACAGAAGCTTGGGTGAGAGGATGTTTATAGGAGACACCAGTGTCAACACCACTGAAGAAAATGTCTCTCCTTCCTCCAGCAAACTTATGAAGTGGTGAGAGTTTGTGATTATCCCCCACCCCCATCTCCATGACAGGAAGTGGATGGGTGCAATCTAGTTTGGGTCTTGTACAGGTAAACACAGCTACTGGGATTTCAAGAATGCAATGACCATGTCATGCCCTAAAGACAGTGTTGCTAAATGTCCTTCCCTCCAGTTCTTGAAGTCTTTCTCCTCTTACGTTCTGTTCTTTCCATTACGTTCCCTCCTTGGAGGAGTAATATGGATTGTCCATTTATGGCTTAACATCAGGTCACTTATTCTCAGGACTTTGACCTCTTTGGAGTCTTTGTAGTTATTGTTGCTTGTTACAAATAGAAGCTTGTCTCATCAAAACTGTCATCTTCCCTAGTTTATGGGCATAAACAAAATTATTTAGAAGGCAATTCAAAGGGTATATATTGTCCATTTTGCCCACTAATAGAAGCTTCCCCTATAGGGTCTATGACTTTCTCACCCATGTTTTTTGACTAGGTTTATAGTGTCTGATGTGAATCCACTTATGCATATTGGGCCTCAAATCCAATCAGAAAACAGTACTCTCATAACAGCCTTGTCACTATTGCATCAGTGGGCACATCCTGTCTGGAAGGACATAGTGTAGCACACATGGCCCACAGAGGAGTAAGACTGCTGGTGACAATTCTCCCCTAGCAGGCTGCATAGCACCTTCCAAAACCAAGAAGGCTAGCCTGCAGAGAAGGAAGTTTCCAGCTCAAATTCACCTTGATTCATTTAGGTCCTATGACCAGAGAATGTGGTATCTTCAGTTATAGGGAATTGCCATCTACTTTTGGTAGAAAACCAATAGCATCACAATTATCTATATTGTTTTGACACCCCAGGGACCAATAACTCATAGGGAGGAAGCCCAATCCTGGCATTGGGATTTCTATTTAATAAACTATGGCTTCTGGAAGCAACTTTATCCACCCTTGCAAGGTTCCTACATTCATTTTTTAAATTATATCTTTTAAATTATCTTACTAAGTATCCATTTTTCTTATGGCTAGGAATGGTCTTTTGATGACTCGTTGCTACATCAAGTAGGTAGCTATACCTCACCGAGCTGGAGCAATATTCTCCAGGGAACTGTCTGTCATCCAGTCACTCAGCATCTTCCTATGAGTGCTTCTCTCATAGCTGAGACTCACTAATACAATCATCAAGAAGTGGGGGTGGAAATTGAACTATGCAGTATTACTAGCGAAACTCTTTCTTGTTCCTGTGCTAGGGAACGTTGGTTCTCCTGGACTAGAGGTTCATTTCCAGAGGGAAGAATGTCTCCACTAGACACACAGTAATGATTCCTTTGAAAGCAAGGTGAGGTAAGATTGCCACCTTTCCACTTTGGACTCCTTGCCTCTGAACCAACAGGCAAGGAGTGGTGGTGTACTGATGGGAGTTATTTATTCTGGTTACCAAGAAATAAATAAACTGCTACTCCTCAAGAGAGGTAAGGAGTCCTGTGCTCCCAATGCAGGAAACCCTGCCCTCTTAGTGTTATTGTGTCAGTGGAAAAACCACAACCCAGTTCAGGCAGAGCTAGGTATGACTTCAACCTCTCAAGAGTGAAAGTTGGGATCACCTCATGAGATTAAAACAAAGAACATCAAAACAACAAGTTGAAAATGCTGCTGAATGGAAAGGAATAAAACCTGTGATAGAAGACACAAATATCAGCTGAGACCATATGACCAGTTACATAAACATGAACTATTTCCTTTCTGCTTTGCTTTGAATATATGTGCGTGGATATCATGTAATACAAAATGTAATGACTACATGGATAGGCAATAGTTATAGGATTTTTTTTTTTTTTGGTTTTTCGACGTAGAGTCTCTCTCTAGTCCAGGCTGACCTGGAATTCACTCTGTAGTCTCAGGGTGGCCTTGAACTCAAGGCAATCCTCCTACCTCTGCCTCCTGAGTGCTGGGATTAAAGGTGTGTGCCACCACACCTGGCTCTAGTTATAGTTTTTAATCTAAAGGATATCCAGAAATAGAGTTAACCGTCACTAAAATCTTCCCTACTATAGGATAGGAAAATGGCTAGTATGGACTAAGCTGTACATGAGATAGTTGTATAGTTTAAGAAGAAAGTCTAATCTTGTGATGACCTTCATCTGATGATGAAGTGTGTTTTAAGGAAATGGGATGTGTGCCAGTTGTAATGACTGATTTTCTGTGGCAACTTGCCTGAGCCGTAGGATGACAGATACCCTGGTATTTTATATATTTCTTTGAAGTGATGTGTGTGTGTGTGTGTGTGTTTTGTGGAACTGGAGATTGAACCCAGGGCCTTATAAATGTTACATATGTACTCTAACCACCAAGCTCCTGTGAGCTTGTTTTGCTAACATTTGGGTAAGTGAACTCTGAATAAAACCAGTTCTGTTCCATATTGATGACAGGTCTCATCAGATCAGCTAATATCCTGAACATGTAGAAATAAGAAATAAAGTGAAACAAAAGGCCAGGTTCCCCCAAGCATAAAAGAATCCCTGAGAATTCTTCAGCACTCTGCCTTAAGAGCGTATCTATGACATAGACTATTTCTAATTCTCAAGAATATACTCTTAGACGCAGAACAAGAACGACATTGACTAACATTGCTCACTAAATTGTCAGTCTACTTACAGTTTTTGGATATGCCAACCTGTGCAGTCACATACAACCATTGGGCTATGTTTTTGTAATAAAAGACTGATTGCTTGCATACACACACTTGAAAATACACACACAGACTCACACACACTATTGGTTCTGCTTCTGTGGAGAATGTTGACTACAAGCTGTAACTTTAGGTCTGACTAAATTGAGTAGCTTCTTGTTCGTCCTCCAAAGTTTTATGTTTCTCTCTTTGTCCTTCCCTACATCCACTCCGTCTCTTTCCTTTCCTCTCCTTCCCTCCTATTTCCTAAACTCATAGCGTTCACCAAGGATAGTCAGTGAACATCCAGAGTCAGTGCTCTTCATTCCTCTCTGACTCTCAGCTCCTAACCTTTCTGCCCACCATCAGAACCCATGTTTAAACGGAAGGGCTCCCTAGCTATAAGGACAGATTGTATTTCAGCTCTCTCTAGAAGGTTACCTGAAGCCCATTCTCAGAGGTGAACGGTAGGCACTCCAGAGCAAAGAGCACAGGATGGATTAAAAACTCCATTGGGTATTTAAAAAGCGGTATTTCTGTGATCAAAATTCTAGAAACACATCTCCAATGTCATTATAGGAGGCTTTGCTGCAGGGAGATGGAGAATGACGTGTTTTAAGGGTGTTGCCTTTGTAGTAGCCTCAGAACCAAATTTTTTAAAAAGTAAAGCAGAATACATGTGAATACTGAAATCATGAACACCCTCATGCACACACCCTGCTGTGAGTTACTCTTTGAAAAGAATTGCTGCTTGGACTTCAAACCACCACTCTGACCTCGAGAGGTTAGCAGAAAAATGAAGCTCTTTGGTACAGAAACCATAACTTAGGTACAATGCCATGTAAAGGGACAAGTCTTAGAACCAATTGTGCCTTATTGAGAAAAGTCAGTCATGCTTTACTGAAAGAGGAAAACTCAATGAAATATAATACTTTAAATTTTTAGGTACATATAGACACAGGCAGACCCAGTTTTCAGTAAAATATTATTTCGCCCATAAAAGAGATGCTGTATTCTTAAACATCATTAAGTTAGTCATGTTTTATGCTTAAAACTTTAATACCAGGCATTTAATTTTTTTAACTGGTCACAATCTACAGATATCCTCCAGTGCTCTGGATAAAAAATAATAAAATGTAGGCTACATGAAATATTTTAAGACCATGTAAATTACATAAGATAGCAACACACACACACACA